>CM033644.1:95224805-95365879 GCA_019512145.1 Engystomops pustulosus
AAATTATTATCCAAAATATATAAATTTATTATAAATAATATAAGGGAACCAGACACACATATAAGTAAAAGAAAATGGGAAAGAGATATTGGAGTGCTATCGGATAAACATTGGACGAACATCTTCCAAAATATGAACATTGTATGCTCAGAAGCAATCAGTCTGATTCAGTTCAAAATAATATATAGATTGTACTATGCTCCGGCTATGGTCAATCGGTTTAAGAGAACAAGAGGAAGAGGAATTATGTATGCATGTATGTGTATGAATTTTTTTTTTTATTTATTTATTTTTTTTAATTTTTCCGCTGACTAGGAGGGGTGGGGAGGGAAAGGAATAGATTAGGAGGAAAGAAAAAGTAAGAGGCAATCTGAGGATAAAGAATAGCACTATGATATCAAATATTTATTGTTGTAGTTAAGGTGATTATAAACGAGCTGTATAAGTGAAAGTGTTATGGTTATTTCTGATTATTGAGATGTTCAGATATCAATAATATAAAGTGGATTATTGGAGACATATAGCATATTTCTAATGTACTAAAAGGTTATTTAACACTGTGTTGATATCTTATGATATCCCTCGCTTTTTATTAATGTTTTTTGTAATATTTATGGAAAATTTGAATAAAGAAAATTAAAAAAAAAAAACAAACTTAAGTTTAATTTGAACCTTCTTGCGTTTTAACAATTCCATAAACTTAAAGAGACGTTACCTAAATTAGTTGCTTAACTAGTGAGTGTAATATTGTATGTTGGCATAGTCTAATGCAAGGTGTCTCGTCCACCTTATATATGACGAGTGGTGGAAGTTAAAATCACCTTAGGTTTTGGAGTGCGGAGAGCTGTCAGAAGATGGTCCAATGTGACCTGGCAGGCTCCATTCCTATAAGTAAGTCTGTGATCCTGACAAGAACTCTTACCCTAGTCAAAAGCCTCTCACACACCAGTTCTCTACACTCTACTGTATACATGTAACTGTTTGAAATCAAATTTTACATATTTAGCAACAAAAACCCCACTATATAACCAAACCCCATTTTCAAATCTGCACCCCCCAAAACTAGTCAGAACCCACTTACAAAAATTGTTAACCCCTTGAGATCTTCATAGGTGAAGTCAACAAATGGCGGTGTGAAATTTGAGACGGTCAATTTTGTCGGTTACGTTATTTAGCCCTAAAATTACCACATTTCCAAAAGATAAAAAGAAGGGAACTCACCATCAAAATTTGTTCAACAATTTCCCCTGAGTGCAGCGAGCGCACACCCACCACATGTGGCGTGTTACTGTGTTAGGTAGGGGCACAGCGAGGCGCAGAAGGGAAGGAGAGCCGCCCTGCAGCTAGCAATGCCGGATTTTGTTTCCTCATTGGCCCTTAGAGAGTCTATAGGCTATAAATGTTCGCTTTTCCGTTATTCGGGGCCATGTGACAGCATTTTTTTTGCGCGATGAGATGCTTTTTCCAGTGTTACCATTTGGGGTTGGTATCATCTATTGTTGAAAATTTAGGAACTTTTTTTGAGGTCATGAGTAGGAAAAGCATTAATTCTGTACTGGATTTTTTACTTTTTTTTTTTTCTCACGTTGTTCACAGTATAGCCTAATATCATGTTATCTTATTCTAGGGTCGATAAGATTACGGGGATACGGACATGAATATTTTTTTCTTAGTTTATAAATTGCCCAAATAAAACCCTAATGTGGGGAAAAACTCATCATTTTGCATCGCTGTCTTCCCAAGTGGCAAAAAATTGTTTACGTTTTTTGGCTCTAACAGAGCTGGTTGATAGCTTGTTTTTGTGGGAACATGTTGTTCTTTGCAACAGTATCATTCTGGATACATATGTTTGTTGATCACTTTTTATTGCATTTTAGTGGATATATAAAGGAAAAATCATAATTTTTGGCGGGTTTTGAGTTTTTTTTACGGCGTTCATCATATGGGTTCAATAGTTGTTTAGTTTATTCTACGGATTGTTACGGACGCGTGTGATACTATATATGTGGGGTTTGTGTTATGATTTAGACTTTTTTGCGGTTATATGTCTCTTTATATGTTTTGGGCTTTTATGGGATTTTAGTGATTTATAAAGTAATTTTTTATTGAAAAACATTATTTGTACATTTTTTACATGATCCACCATGGATATGAACAAGCAATCATCTGATTGTTGTTCTTGATAATACTCTGCAATATATGTATTGCAGTTATTCAGTGCCAGCCTATGCAGCATGCATAGGCTGACACTTGCCTTAAGATGACGTCACAGACGCCATCTTAAGGTAAACCCCAGGCTATCTGGGGTCCCGATCGGACACCAGAGGAGCCCAAAACAGCGATCGCACCCACCCGGAAACGGTGTGCGGGGGGGCCGATTCGTATGGTAAAGACCCCCCAGAAGGCAAGTTAAACGCGGTCGCGTTGACCGCGGGCATTTAACGGGTTTAAAACCACGCGATCGGAGCCCACTCCGACCGCGGGTGTTAGCGGGGAGTCAGCGGTAAATAGTGAAGAGACGGATAATGATCGGGCTGACGGCTAGGAGAGAGGAAAGGCATCGGCTCTGCGACGATGTATGCGATGAGGTAATGCGTGAGTCGCGTTAGCGGAAGCTGCGCAGTACAGCTACGGCGCGGAGCGCTAAGGGGTTTTATAAAATCTTTTTTTGTGGTATAGTAGCTTTCGTATGATTATGATTACTAACCTACAGTGTCTGTGTATATCCTGATTTTTGGATGTTTGTGCCCTTAATGGTCTGGCCTCACTGACCTTAGCTGAGGTCACAACCAGGAAGTACTGTCCACTTCGAGAGCTGAGAGGATTTTACATATAGAGTTGAGAAGATATATGAGTTATCTTTTTATTAATATTTCTGGGTGGAAATATGGCAAAAAAAGCGCCAAATTTTTTTTCCATTGAAAGTTGAAAGTTGAAATAATATATTCATTTTATTATTTATTATATCAGACATTTGGGATGTGTAGATACATAACATAGTTATGGTGGTCTGTTATGGTGGTAGTAGAGCATGCTTTCAGAGTTCTGGCAGGTGGGTGTTTCTATGGGCAAGCACAGAGGAGTTGTGCAGGTGGGCATTTTCAGCATGTACAGCATGGGAGAAATAGGCCAGGGAGGAGAGCATTAATTTGGTTTCTCCGCCATCCCTGGCCCCTTTGTGCGGCAGGCCCTTTAGCAGCACTGTTTGACAGGATCACAAGGATCACATATATGCTGCAAGTCTTTTCTCAAACCACTGACATCTGTTCGGTGGGGGCCTTTCCTGTCAGTGTTATCATGGCAAGCAACAATAATCAGGAACATATTTTCTGGCATATTTAAAGGGATTTTTGTTCTGAATTCACATTCTATTTCATTAATCTGCCATATGTATATACATATGTATCAGATGTTATTACAAAAAATGTTCTGTGTGAAGATAATTCTCAAAAGTAGTCATATGGTCCCTTTAGAAACAAGACCAACTCCTGGATACTGCCACCTATGCTGGGGTGATTGCACAAAGACACAAAGGTTGTATATGAAATGTCCGAGAGTTACGCATAACCCACAGCCGTCCTGTGGTAATGATGCTGAATGCAATCTGGTCCTTTAATACAACGGGTGAGGAAAAAAATTGCATATGGAATTAAAATTATCACTGTCACAGGTAGATAGAATGGCACTTATAAAGATGATTATTCTTCCCAGTTGCTGTATATTATTACCGTTACTCCTATTTGGATAAAGAGTAAATTCTTCAAAATCATGAGAGGTTAATGAATGATCTTATATGGGGAAGGAAGAGGGTAAGAATAAACTTGAAGTATTTACAAACCAAAGGGTAAGGGGGTGGGATGGTCTCTACCTAATTATTTTTTGTATTCATACGGCAATATTACAAAATTGGTGGTGGAGCTGATGAATTAGTATTGGGGAAATAGCACAAGTAGTGGGAATAGACAATAGGAATGAATAGTTTATTAGAATCAGGCCGTTTGAAATCAATCTGCACTTAGAAGTTTACCAATATGCAGTTGGGAATGGATTAAAAAAAATTATGAAATAAATAATAGCACAAATTTTCACCATTATGGCAGAACAAAGATTAAAGGAATTAGAGAATTTTCACAGCGGAGGACTTTTGGGAGCAAAAAGGAATCCAATTTATTTCACAGATGTGTTGTAGATGGTAGATTAATCCCTTTGACAACAGTGTGAAAGAATTATATAATATTGATGATACAAACTATTTTTATTTGTTTCAATTAGCAACATAGATAATAAGGAAGTTGAGGGAATAAGCAGAGTTTAAGGATAGGGAATCACAATATAATAGAATTTGGGGAAAAAAGTTGGGGGGGAAAAAAATATTATCCAAAATATATAAATTATATAAATAATATAAGGGAACCAGGACACAATATAAGTAAAAGAAAATGGGAAAGAGATATTGGAGTGCTATCGGATAAACATTGGATGAACATCTTCCAAAATATGAGCATTGTATGCTCAGAAGCAATCAGTTAGTCTGATTCAGTTCAAAAATATATATAGATTGTACTATGCTCCGGCTATGATCAATCGGTTTAAGAGAACACCGAACTGCCAGAACAAAATGCAGATTTCTCCACATGATGTGGAACTGTATTGGTGTACTGGAATTCTGGGAGGATTAACATATAGAGGTAAGCTGTGTATCAGGACTGACGGTTCCTAAGACACCAGATGTCTTTGTGTGGGAAATATGTGTGAAATCGCTGGTACCTCGCATCAGGTTAGATGGTTGGGAATGCAAATTGGTGGCTAACTGTATACTGATTTATAATTGAATATCCCCTAAAAGACCATCCATGGCAGAATGAAAAGAGACTAGAAGAATAAAAGTATTAAAAAATGAAATATATAAAATTAGGAAAGGTGGCAAAAAAGATGGCTAGACGATAATGTAGAGAACTAACTGTGAGGAGGAATTATGTATATATGTATGAGTATGCATATTTTTTTAAATTTAGTTTTAATTTATTTATTTTATTTTTTTCCGCTGAATAGGAGGGGTGGGGGAGGGAGGAAAGGAAATAGTAGGAGGAAAGAAAAGAGTAAGGTGGATTCACACAACGGTGCCCGCCGTACCGTAGCAAGGGCGGCACACGGCAGCACGCGGGGAGAGGAGGAGGGGGAGAGCGCTGCTCACCCCCGCCCCTCTCCATAGGGATATATGGCGACGGCGCCGTATGCCCTGAAAAAATAGGACATGTCCTATTTTTTCACGGGGCAAGAGCAGTCGGTGCCGCACGTGTGCGCACCGTACCGCTCCTGTAGGGCGCCGTGCGCCCATTGCAGTCTATGGGGGGAGTATATCGGCCGTATATACGTCGGCCGTATATACGTCCCCCTTGCGGTAGTGTGAATGCAGCCTAAGAGGGAATCTGAGGATAAAGAATAGCACTATGATATCAAATATTTATTGTTGTAGTTAAGGTGATTATAAACGAGTGTATAAGTGAAAGTGTTATGGTTATTTCTGATTATTGAGATGTCAGATACAATAATATAAAGTGGATTTTGGAGACGTATAGAATTTCTAATGTACTAAAAGGTTATTAACATGTGTTGATATCTGTGATATACCTAGCTTTTGATTAATGTTTTTTGTAATATTTATGGAAAATTTGAATAAAGAAAATTAAAAAAAAAAATAAATGATTGCTGAATGCAGGTGGTCAGGCAGGACTCAATAGTGCATGTCTGGCCACTGCCGTTAAAATTTTGATGTGGTCGTATCCGAGGAAGCCATCTTGTTTCTAGGGGACAACATGGCTACATTTATGAGAAATTATCTTCACACAGGAACATTTTTTTAATTTCATCCAATTGAAGAAATGTTTACATATGGCAAATTAATTAAATTAAATGTAAATGCCCAGATGGGAATGACCCTTTAATCACATTTAAAAACATATCTGAATTAGAATGAATATTTTCCTATATTGGTAATCGAAGAGGCACTTACATTATTATAAATAGAATACACATATCTGGAGAGTAGATAGAGCAAGCCTTTTAGAAAAATCCTCCAGAAAACACTTAGATCATTTCGATCATTCAGACCTAAGTTACCAGAGACATTTGGGGATATTTATAATAATTGCTAGCTTGTGCGATTATTTGCCCTGATCCGCGGGGCGTTACTCTCCCAGAGTATGCGCACTCTCTGCTGCCGGCGACTTTTCATATGTGAAAAGTCGCCGGCTGCGTTTTTTTCTACGGATAAATGCTGCGAAGCTGGCTGCCCCGATACATCAAGAGGCAGAAGCCTCTTGATGTATTGGGCTGCGAACATGCAGCGGCGGGGCTATCATACGCTGGTGCACGAGCGCCAGCGTATGTTAAATATGCCCCATTGCATCTAATAATCCACTATTATTTAAAATGCAAAGCAATAACATTTTTTTTGTCATCATTCTTTTACTTGGGCATGAGAATTAAATAATATTTTTACTGTTGTCACATTTGATCTATCATCAAGTTGTATGGCAGATGGTTTACATTGACAGCAAATTTGCGGTATAGAATTCACCTCCTGGAGCTTCTCCAGAGAGTCACAAAAACTATTAAAACTATAGCTCTGTTGCAAGAATATAAAAAACATCTTAACCATGTACCCTTAAATCATACTGTAGCCTTATATAGCCAATAAATGGGAAAACATGATATAAAAGTAATCAAGAAGATATATACAATTACCAAACCTGAAAGAAACCTTGATGGGCTATTTCCACTTATTTGAGGTTAGAGAGGGTTATACACAGTTGTATGCTATTATAACTGAAACTCCCCTAGAAGAAGCATTGCAGCACAGAGCGATACTTTTCCATTTCTCCCATTTACCTCTCAACTTTGAAATATATTTATGGACTCTATGATAACAAGATAGATAATAAATCACCACCACTGAGACCCATCAGACAGCATCAGATGATGCTGATTGGATGATAAGGCAGGAGAATAGGAAGGGGAGTAGGAGGAGAATGCAAGTGGAGGTACAGAGTGATGTCCCGCAATCCTTGGTGGTGGAAGCAAATGAGCCAGAGCAATTCCTGCCTTAACCCAGTGGGAAGTTACAGATAACATCCCTGCCCACATATACTTGTTCATATATCAGGTGTGATGTGCAACTTGTGACTAATAGCATTTCATAGTGCACGCCTTATCTTCTCAACAACCTGTTGGTGTGGTGGGCCTAGAAAAGTTATGGCGGCTTGAAATGATATATTGTGGGACAGCTACCACCATAACATTTTTATGCTTCAATCCATTTTATTGGGTTTTATCACATTGAACACAAACACAAAATAACATACTTATGCAAGCATTGTAATATACAGTTGACATCATAGAGCATTATAGCCTTTCTAGTTGTTTACTTCGGTTACGCTATCCCTATCTCCACTTTGTCCACTGTCAGTTGATCTTTGCCATTCCCACTGATAACCAAAAATTATGTAGTTTTAAGACCTTGTCTTTATGCCCAGTCTTGGTTACAGTTACTTTTGCATCTTAACATCTAACAATATTGTACAACAAGTTTCATCAACAAGTCTCAACAAGGTCCTCACAGGTCTCAGATACCGTAGCCTTAGAGGAGATATATATGTTTTCCTAAAATTTGCACCTCATAAGTTGGGTGAGAGGCACATGGAGACTAAATACCAGTTATTGGTTGGTGTTTAAGTAGGCCATAAGCCAAAAATGTATCATAATTGTAAACCGTGTTGTTTCTATATTACATATTCTACAAAAAAGAGGAAAGAACAAGTGTGTAAAAAATCAATAAGCTTTATTACAATTCACAAACAATAACCAAAAGTATCCTACATGCATGATTTAAAAACATTTAAAAAGTGTACAGATACACATATATACATCTGAGTGGGTCAGAGCCTGGTAACAAGGACCCACATACGACCACAGGTCAGCACAAAATATGTGGACGCAAATACCTCACAAAGAATAAAGGGGTGAAGCCCTAGTAACCAAACCTAAATTCTATCCTGAAAAAGTCCCGTATTGTCGAGTCCAGATACTCAAAAACGGAGCAAGATTGGAATAGTGTTGGATACTCAAAAAAATAATCAATCGGCGGAACAGAATAGAACAAGGAACAGGGGGAACCCCATACGGTTAGAACACAGCAGAGCCCAAGTAGTGAAGTTGCTAATCGTGAAATCGCTAGTGGGAGGAGGAAATGCTAGGTCACAGACCTGTGGCTGGAGGCACCCCACGCGTTCCGTCGCCTGATTGTGACTTCCTCAGGGGTAGGTGTCTTCTGACCCGTGGATCCTACCTTATGAGTCCCAAGGAGATCCCTGGCCTCCAATCGCTGGCGTCTGTTGAATGTAGACACCTGTGTGGGAGGTCCAAACATTGCGGAACTCCCGCGAGACCAATCAAATCTCGCGCATGCGCGCCAGTCCTCATCACTGATGGCAGCAATAGTAACGAACCCTGATATCTTATGCGCTTGCGTACTGCAGCAATTGTCCGCAAGCGTATTAGACGGGCAATAAAGTACATATCTTCTTAACAAATGAACACTGAGTTGTAAAGTGTCAAAGAGCACTATAAGACAAAGGTACCATAAAACAATATAGGTGGTACGGATGGTGCAGTACAGGTACAGACTGTACTAAGCCGCAAAGGGGATAAAACAGCAGAATATTATACACTGCAAAAACTAAGTGCTAACAATAGGTAAATGAAATGACCAACTGTAATTGGTGATAAGACATAAATATATAAATTAGTGACCAACCGGAGAAAGAAAACGCCAATGCCTAAGTGTAATGAAGTGATTATCCAGGAGATGGTGCATGTATTGATGAAGCAAGTGCTCCATACAACATGCAGAAATCATGCATGTTTAAGTAGAAGAAATAGGTCTTAAACAATAGTGCCCTATCAATTGGCCACATGGACCATGCTCACAGTCTTAAAGGTAACATACTAGCCAGATGGTAAACATGCACAATTGAACTCAATAACCAGTTGTCCAGTAGAAAGATGTCCAGGATGTCATAAGCAATATTTTTGTCTCTGTGCTTGATGAATCCAACCTACAGTATAATTATTATATGCAATAAGGTTGAGGTTAAGAACCTGGTATAAAAGTATACAGTCTCTGAAGTATTGCCTAAGTATAGGCAAGGGGAAAAACGAGGGAGACAGAGGGGGTACACATGTAGTACTTTACTTTGATTTGAAAAGGCAAGTTACTAAAAATGTCTAGCTGCCCTTCACTGTCATTCTAGCTGTTTCCTCTGCCATTAATGTGTTGGTCGGGTCAACTCATCACTTCCCATGCCGATTTCTGGCGCAAATATCAACAGTTATTTATTATTTTATTTTTTTATGTTATATTATTATTTTAAGTACTTTTCCAAGACCATTGTGGCAGGCAAATGCCCTGTTATTCCTACTGTTTTCAGCCCTCTTGCCCTTACTATCCCAATTTTACAGCCATTTGTGGGTGTTAAAATTCGGATCGCCATTGACTTCAAAGGGGTTTGTGTTTGGGGCAAATTTCCAGGCTCGAATTCTGAGTCCTGAACCAAATTTTGTCATAAAATTTGGACTAAACCGTCAAACCCAAATTTCAACCAACCAGCTCATCTTTACTAGAGAATATGCATTTCACTTTGAACACCGGTATTTCAGAACAATACGGAAAAACTTTAATTCTATGGGCTCTTTTCTGCTAATTATAGGCTGGAAAAACATAAATCTACAGAACAATAAGAGATTCATTTGAGAATACTTAAAGGTTTTGTACCTTGGTAATAGATGCACACTTTCAAAATTTTCTCATAGGATATCAAGCTTAACTTTTCAAACTTACTCAAGATAGCCACAGAGTGGCAGCAAACCTCCATAGAGATTACAGATAGGGCAGACACATACTTGCATGTGTTTTAGTTTAAATGTAAAAAAGGTATTCATACAATTTTCAAGTGGCAATAAAAAAAACTAGTATTTCATTTTGTAATGTAAATTGATCTACGGTAAGTTGCCTAATAAAACAATAGAAGAACTGTAAAAAATCGGTACACAAAACATTTCTGTTATAAAGTATAAAAATCTATATTCAAAAGTTCAATTAAAGTTTGTGAAATAGAAAATGTTAATTTATTTGCATGTAGTATAAGCAGTAATAGTTGTGTAAGTAAGTTTATAATCTATTATTTGGTAAGAAAAAACTAATTGTGCAGTATAAGTGGTTGAGGATAATCTGATCCATTTATAGCATGCTTTTAAAGAGACCAAGTAACACAGCAAATTTTAGTACTTCATTGAATCACCATGGTCATCAAGGGCTAAAACAACTATTACTTTAGATACATTTGTTAACTGGGGTGGATTAAAACTTCCATGGACCCTGGTCATTATAAATATTATAGCCCCTTCAAGTCTGGAATTCACTTCCTACATTTGGTACTAGTATCAAGCTTCTGGGGAATGTAGGATGTGTTCATTTTGCCTCCTAGGGTGTGCGCAGTGGCGTTCTGAGCGAGAGGACTGTTGGTGGAACGAGGGAAGGTATGTTGCCGCGGGGCTCCCGGGGCATGGGGAGACACACGGGTGCACCTGTGACCCGGAACATGGGTCACAGGAGCAACCTGGCATAGTTTTGTGGAAAAACCTGCAAGCAATTAAAGATTTTGAGAAAGTACACAGGCAAGGGACAGGAATGTACAGTTCCGCTGCAAGCTGCGCCCCTCCATGCCCACATGGTGTGGAGGTGGAGAAGTCCTAAATATAAAAACATATCCATACCCAAAACATATCCTTAATACATTCAATTTAAGTCAAAGCCTCGGTGAGTCAGAATAGTCCCTATTTTGTCAAATACTAGTCCTCTATAATTTTTTCCTTTACTGCCTCTACTAAACCGCTCCGAGAAAAAAATCTGCCTGTAATAGTGTTTCACCTTTTGCACAACCACACCAGGTGAGCAGAGCATAAATTTGTATTGCAGAACCACTACTCTATGCGGCACTGGGTATCTATGCTTTTTTTCTAGATTTTCTAAGAATTGTTAGGTATGATTGACATGCTGTAGATTCTAAATCGGCATTATAAATCAGCATTTTTACTGCAGTTTTTAAGACAACGTGTGGAAGGTATGTTTATTAATTTTCATCTACTGTACTGTGATTGCATACTGCTGGGGGTAGCCACCAGTGATTCTGCTGTAGCCTAAGCCTTCACATATTCATGTGACAGATGTAAAGCAAAATTCTCTAAGTGTTCACAGCACAGAGTAACAGCTGAGAAATTGGGGAGTGGTTATCATGTTCTATTTCCTAATTTTTTGCACATTTTTTCACCCTCCTAGCAAAGTTTGCAGCAACCAATTTTTCCAGTGTTGCACCTGATTTATCCCTGGAATCCAGATGTCCGTTTTTAAAAAAGCTAATTTTGCACACAAGTTGCAAAAAGTCCCATATTTTTGCACATTCAAACTCCACACCTTGGCATAAATTTCCAGCCTAAAGACCTCCATTGTGTATAAAATAGAGTATGTATCATTATCAATACATACATAAAAAGGCTTATTGGATGTAAAAGTGTTTTTTATTTCCTTTTATGGGTTTAAATGCTAATTAAAAGAAAATATTTTTTCTTATAATCAAAATGACTGAAAAAGCTTTCTAAATGTGCCAAACATTTCACAGAATGTGGTATTATTCAAGTGAAATATGTCCATGTAACATACAATCAACATTTATTTGCTAGACTTTTACCACCCTTCGTGTATGATTCAATCAGTAAAATGCAAAAATATTGCACTATTTTGAGGTATAAAAATACATTTAAGATATGTCCTACACCCATTTCAAAACATATAATCACATGCTAAATAATCAGATGGATTTGGCAAGGCCGAACTTTTTTTTTTTTTTCTGATTTCTTACAGACAGTAGATATTTTTTACTGGAAGCAATATGCCTAATATTGATCTAATATACAAGAATCGGTGGTGCCTTACTTAATGGTTAATAGGTATTTCTTCATGAAGCTCAAGTAAATTTTGCATCTATTCAAAAGCCATCTTTTGTAAACAGCATCAAGGGAAATTTAGTATTGCTGTATATGGTGGCCAATAAAATGAATGGCCCCGGGTTGCTAGAATGGCAACTCTTCTTACTGGATCTTACAAAAGAGAAACTTTCCTTTACCTCCATGACATACATGGGCTGAGATGATTATTATTTGAAATTGAAACAAGGAAGATATGCATTGATTCTACCTGAATACCTTTTGAATTTTTCCAGTTGCTCTACATTATATCAATAACACACCACAAGAGATTTTCTGATGCAATGAGCTGTCGAAAGTACTCCAGGGGGCATCACCAGTGCCGCACCAGGCTCCAGCTTTTACTGCCCCCCTTCCCCCTGGTTTTCTCATTCCCTAATATTGCGGCAGAAGTGAGTTTTGCTGTCTTTTCTGACACAAGATTTTGGTAGGCTGTGGGAAGGGGAGTGCAGAGAAAGCAGGAAGGTTGGGGAAGAAGTGCTTTGGGAGGTGCGTAATTGTCGAAGCCCATCGTGGCTATGCTGACACCCCCAGGAGCACTTGAACTTGATTTCAATAAATCTAAAACTTTATTTTTTTAATAAAAGTAAGGCTTAAAATCCCTTAATAAACACAGGACTGTATTTCACCCTGCTGGAGGCTACCCAGCAGTGCAAATGATGAATATAGATTTCCATTAAATACTTACATGATCCACTTTCAAGCTTAAAATACATATTCGAGAACTGAATATTTACTTCCTGCCTGATATACCCCACCCCTGATAAATAGATGGTTTTCGGACCAGAACTAAAGTGTTGTTGGTGCTAGTTTTCACTTTGCAAATGTAGGTGGGCCATTTATATCATACACTTAAATAAAATGGGATTGGTTGATAATATCAACTTCCTATTTGTGGGACATTAGTATATGGGATTGGGAACATTTTTAAAGATGGACATTACCACAGCATCTGTTTTGAAGTTGTCCAATTTGGATACAACTGTTTTTTCCCAATGGGGGAAGGGTCATGTAAAACATCAAACTTATTGAGAATTTCACAAGAAAATGTGAAAATAGTGCTGCCCATTGTGTTGGATTGTGAATGCGACCATCTTCTCCCACTCTTGGCACACTGATAGCAACACCACAGAAGAAATGCTAACACAGGCTTCCAGTATCAGTTGTTTCAGATGCTGCACATCTCGTATATTCACAGCATAGACAATTGTCTTCAGATGACCCATAGATGTAAAAATGTTTAAGGGGGTCTGATCAGGAGACCTTAGTGGCCATTCAACTGGCCCACATCAACAAATCCACTTTCCCTGGTCATGCAAGAATGATCTGACCTTCGGTGTCATCTAAAGGCAATTATATTCTTTTTTCCACACTGGGTCACAAGTATCAAACTTGGCTTGCCTTTTTCTTGAATTTTTGAGACTTTTCAAGGTGCTTGTGCTCATTTGTGACTTTTTTTGTGTGCCTTACAAAGTTTGCCATTGTCTCGTTTTCTGCAGTGTTCCCTAGGTTTGATTGCGACTTTTTGCAACTTTCGTTTTAAAAGGTCGCAAATTGACTAAAGACCAAATGCTGCATGTATAAATGCGGAAAAACTGTTAAGATACATCCGACCAGCAGAAAAGTCAAGAAAAGTTCCAAACAACAGACAAACAAAGCCAGACTTATGTTACATGTGCCCCACTGACTTTGTAGACTTGTGACTTGTAGATACACTATTTATACCAATATTCTAGAGTATAGTGTTCAAGTTATTTATCTTGTAGCCATTTTTATTATAATTATTTGTTTATGTAAAAGAAGTTTGAATATAATTGAATATCTGTGTAAAACTTGTAATGCTTTTAATATTTCCCTTCAATAATGTTACATAAAACTGAATTGTAATATATTCTTAGTGTAAAATACTATTTACATTAATTTGGGGATGATTTCATTAAATTAATTTAAATTAAATAAATAAATAAATAAATAATATAATTAAATTAGGGGACACTGTCCAAGGGTAGATTATGCAATAGGTTTAGAAGGCTCACATGACACCCAGTACTCCAAGTGAAAGGTCTTTTGAATCAATGGAGCCTCCCTAATTCAGTTAGTGTCAATTTCAGGTATGGATAATGGGAAAAAAGTCTGTTTATTTTGTTCAATGAGTGATATAGACACAAAATGCAACATGTGTAAAAGGCTTTGCTCATTTACTTTTATTTGGAGATAAACTTTAAAGGAAGCTTACCATGAGTAATCTACCAGCAGAAGTAGATCTGATGGTAGATTCCTACATCTGCCCTATTCCTAATTTCACACATCTTAAAACCTATCCCAACTCTTAAACATTGCAAAAGTAATATGTAAATTACCTGCAGAGCCTATGGGGGTGGCTGGATTCCAGGTGCAAAGGCAGCAGGGGGAGACATTCACAGCCCCGACTGTCTGCCTGCAGTGGGGAACTGCTGACACCGTTTACAGGTCAGACAACTTGGACGACACCTCACACTGACAGCCGTGTCTACCCAGTACTGCAACTGTATGTGGTAGAATATGCAAGTGGTGGTCCCAGCAGAGACTACTTGGCCATGGTATAGCCTCTGCAACCGGAGCTCGGCCAGGCTACTGCACGCCCCAGTAGCCTCTGCAGGTAATTTACATATTACTTTTATAAAGTTTATTAAAAGTTAGGTTAGGTTTAAAGATTTGTGAAATTAAGATTAAGGCAGATGTAGGCAGGAGGAATCTACCATCAGATCTACTTTGTGATGGTAAATTCCTCTTGGAAGGTTTCCTTTAAACATATGTCTATGTAATATAATTCCAGTTACACCGATGTAAATGAATGATGCTTTTATTGACAATTCATAACAAACTTCAAGTGACATTTTGAGCTTATAACAGACCTTCCTCAGGCATAATCATTTTTCACTGATGTGCTGAGAACACAGATATTTGCTACCCCAAATTCATCCCAAATTCATTCAACTGCACTTTAACCCTCCAAACCCTTAAACGGGTTTTCTGGGAATTTATAACTGAAGACCTATCCTTAAAATACCAGTGGGAGACACTTTTGAGCAAGATATTTGATGTGCAGATTTGAGTAAGGTTTGCAGGACTTTAGTATTGATCACCTGTTGTTTCAATAGTTCATAAACAGTAAATTGATAGTGGTTTAACTTTAATGATCCCATCAACTCAGCAGAACCAGCCACAAAACATAACTCTCCGCTACGCCATTTCACTACCCTGTGTAAAGACTGTGTAGAGGCCATGCCTGGTTACTAAAGACTTCTCACATTCACTTTTGGGTTGGTTCCTGTCTGTGACTGGTCCTGAAAATAGCTGATCTTTGGGACTGTCAATGAATGGTAAGATCATAAAACTCCTCTTGAAGTTTAAATTTTATTAATGTACAATTTTCAACAGTTTTATTAGCTAACATTGGTTCAGCTAAAGTTCTTTAAACTTATTTCTCATTCCTTATAAAAATATTACTAGTCCTGAAAATTAATACCTGCTGAAAAAACCTCCACCAAAAATGCAAAGATACCTCTATGTGTGTCTTTAGCCATGAACATATTCAGAAGATGCATATAGCTAATAGAAGGAGCTAAAATGCCTTTTCTTTAAAGTGTTTTTCAAGCATTGCTTCTCTCTGACAGAGCTTATTTCCCTCTTGCTGTCTACCTTTATCCATTCCAAGTGCTGTCGGTTGCACCTTAAACTTTTATACTTTTGTATTGTAGTATTTTATAGGCTCTGGTCAAAATAACTAGAATTCTCCTTGAGCGGAGTCAACTCTTCCTGAGAAACCTTCCCTCACTTGTCATGTCCCCTTTTTATCTGTGAGTAACTTATATTAAGGTTAAAAAACTTTGCTGCTTTTGCTGTGTTACGTAAAGTAGTTCAATTGGTACACATACAAAGTGGTACCTGTCTGATAGCTGCTGAGTTGATAATAAAGGTATTCTGGTTCCTTAACTTTACTTCCATATGCAAAGAGTGGGAAAACATTTTGAAACCTGAAGTAGTTTTGGTTGAAATTCCAACATGATGCAAGGAACAGAAGTGCATCTGCAGAATGTATTTTTTGTCTCTATCAGGTGTGTGCTACCTATCATTCCCCTTTTGTAACTCTGTCACATGTTACATATCATTTCCTTAAAACAAATAAACCGATTTTTAGAATAGCAAAATAAAGAGTTTAAAAACAAAGTTGGAAACTAATTAGTCATGGTGTCAGGAAGAATTCAACTTAACTGTAACATCCATGCCGGCATCATACTGTGTCCAATGAGTGCAGCCGAGAACATTTTGGTTTTGTGCTTGTTATTCTCTGACATTCCTAGTCTGAACAATGGTCGATGTTTGGTGGCTGTGTTGACTGAAATCCCCCATACCCACTACTCTTCCGTCTTGCTCCAGTTTATCTGCGGTTAACCTGCTGTAATGGCCAGAGTCCTTGTCCTCTCAAAAGTGTTCCAGGATTCTGATATCATATAAAAAATCCAGGCAGCCCTTCCTCAGTGCTTGCTAAAGTTTACACTTGACCAAGCTAACTTGTATTCCATCTGCAAATATATCAAGCTAACTTGTATTCCGCCTGCAAATATATCACTGCACGTGTCTATGTCAGTCTGTTCCCATACCCTGTGTTACATTAATTTTACAACAATTAGGGTGTTACAGTAATCTTGTTCAGACCCTGTATTTGTTATAGGTAATAATAATATATAAAAAAACAAACATCTTTATTTTGTGTAACTGCTGCATCTGGTAATCTCATCTGGATAGTTAGTGTGCTTGCTACTTGGCTAGAAATAGCCATAGGAGAATACAAAGAGCTTACTTAGCACGTAGCGTTTCTCTTATTTGATTTCTGGTTGATCTGCTGGTGGCGGTACTTTCTGCAGGCATGTACTAGACAATGAGCAATTTGTAGTGAGACTTGCGACCCTGTGTGTCTGCGCTTAGTGACGCACATATCCATAGCAAAGACCGAAGTGGGAAAATTTAGTAGGGGTGGTTTCATAGGCACTAATCAGTGTCATCGTCATCTGGCATTAGTAGTGCTGCTTTGATCGGATATGTAGAAAATAGCCATAGGGAATAAAGAGCTTTACTTAGACATACATAGGTTCTATATATTTGATTTCTGGTTGATTGCTGGGGCTGTACTTCTGCATGATGTACTAGCAATTTGAGCAATTTGTAGTGAGATTGCGACCGCTGTGTTCTGCGCTTAGTGACGCACATATCCATAGCAAGAACGAAGTGGGAAAATTTGTAGGGGTGGGATTTCAATAGGCACTAACTCAGTGTCATCTCATCTGGCATAGTAGGTGCTTTGATACTTGGCTATAAACATGCCCATAGCAATAGGATAGCATTGTTTGGTTTTAAAAAACTCACAAAAAAACAAAAAACCAACAAAAAAAAAAAAAACACAAAAAAAACCAAAAAAAGTAAAAAAAAAATAAAGTTATAACTCTCCATTTTAAAAAGTTTAACCCGAGGGCTAGGGGTAGGGACGAGGGCGGGGACGTGGGCGTCAACTACTGAGGGCAGAGGGCCGTGTCCTGGGCGGGGTGAGACACCACTGCTGATGAGGAGCAGGGAACGCCGCACGAGCTACACTCCCTAGGTTCATGTCTGAGTTACTGGGACTCGTGGTAGAGCATGTTGAGGCCAGAACAGGCGAACAGGTGATGTGTGGATTGCTGACAATGTTCGAGCAATCTTGTCCACCACCAGTCAGTCTTCCACGCAGTCACCATGTCACCGAAATAGCCACTCCTCCAGCCCTGCCTCAGCTCCTCCCCCCCAGTCTGCCCCTCCCAGGAAAATTTGGCATTTGAACCGGCATACTCTGAGGGAACTGTTTCTGGACCTTCCACAGTACAAACCACTGTCCGGTTGCTGCTGAGCAATTTCCGATGCCCAGGTTTTCAACAGTCACAGTCTGTGGGTGTGATGACCTTATTGACGTAGTGGAAGGTTAAAGAGTGTCGACGATGAGAGGAGACACGGTTGTCAGACAGGGGGAAGTTGTTGTCGGGCAGGAAGTCGAGGGGGGAGCAGACTGAGGGCTCGGAGGTGTGAGGTGACAGACCCAAGCTGGGTTGAGAGGCCGGGTGAACACAGTGATTCTAGAGGAGGAGAGTCCTGACCAGAACAAGGTTGGAAGAGGCAGTGGTGGGGCCAGACGGAGAGGCAGGGCCAGAGCTGGTGCATCAGCGCCAAATGTGTCAACTAGTGAAGCTCCCGTGGCGGGGTCCTGCGGCGAGGGCTAGATCTTCAGAAGTCTGGAGGTTCTAGAGAACACCGGATGACCGACGGATGTGGTGTGCAACATTTGCCAAACCGGCTCAGCAGGGTTCCAACCATACTAGCTTAAACTACCACCAGATGCGCAGGCAATATTGATGCTAAAACCACCAATCAGTGGCAAACAAGCCCTTCACCTCCGGCCGTGCACACCATGCCCTTCCCTGTGTCAGCTGCTAGTCAGCCCCTGCCCAGGACCCGGCCACAAAAAACCCCATCGTAGCTCACGATCCTCCCAAGCCCACAGCGTTCAGCTCTCCATACCCGACGCTGGAGCGAAACGCAAATATAGTGCAACCCACCCGCACGCCCAAGCCCTTAATGTGCAACATCTCCAGATTGGGCTGGAGAAGATGCTGCTCATAGGTAGTAGAGACCGAGGCCTTTCGCAACCTCATGGCGGCGGCCGCCCTCGTACGGTATTCGGTCCCCAGCCGCAATACTTTTCCGATGTTCCGTCTCAGCCCTGCACCAGCAGTGTCAGCAACATCATCCGTGCGCCTGACCAACGCCGTTTCTGACAAGGTTCCACCACACGGACACGTGGACGAGTCGCCGGGCAGGGCCACATATATCGCTGAAGGCACTTGGGTTAACTTGGTGGAGGCTGGGGACCGAGTGACACTGGGGGCTGCTCATATACTGCGACGCCGAGGATTGCGGGGCCTACCTCGGTCAAGTGTTTCAGGCCTACTATGCCTCTCCTCATCCCACCCCTCCTCCACCTCCTCCGAAATACCATCCGTGGGCAGGCGCCATCAGTCGGTAGCCTTAGGACAGCAGCAAGTGCCGTCGCTAAGCGACAGCAGGCGGTGCGGAACTGCTGAGCCTAGGCGATAAAAGCCCGCCAAGAGCTCTTACGGGCATCCACATCAAAGTTGTAACTTTGTCGCCACCCTGCGTGTAATCCACAAAATATACTTGCAAACCTTTACCATTTAGTGGATATTATTCAGCGCTTCTTGCGCATCTGTTTACATCCCCTCACCCGCCATATCCTAAAAATTATAAGAACGCTACTACACTTGATCTTATACAAAGGTTCTTAAAGTGCTGTTTGGGGAGTGCCTAGGACAGGGGCTTGGATTGGCACAAAGCTCGCCTGGCCTGCAAGAGCGCCAGCTCCATCCCAGATCACATAAACATAGTTGCAGCACCTTTAATCTACTACTAGTTCACTGCCTCCATAATAATAATAAATAATCTTTATTTATATAGCGCCCATCATATTCCGTAGCTGCTTTACAAATCATAGGAAACAATACAAATGTATTTACAGAGCACAACATTTGATTGAACAACAGGCAGTGAGGTCCCTGTCGCAGAGCTTACGGTTTATGAAGATGATGGGGGTAACACGAGGTAAAGAATATTAACGGTCAAGCCATTCTTTTAGGGAATAGAACAAATATAATAAATGGAATTGCTGTCGCTGAACCACTCAGCCGTCATCTTATATACCAGGTCCAGGGTGAATGGGACTGCAGAGAAGTGGTGCCTGTTGGTTGCTGGATAACAGTGGGAGGACGACACAGGAAGGGTTAGTAGAAGAGTTAAAACTTCATGCAGTTAATGAGTGTTATGGCTTGCTAAAGCAATGGGTTTTAAGAGCACGTTTGAAATTTGGAGGTTAGGTATAGTAGGATAGTCCAGGGCAGAGCATCCATAGATTGGTGCAGCTCTGAGAAAGTCTTGGAGACGCGAGTGGGAGGTCCGCACTAGGGTGAGGGTAATCTAAGATCACTGGCGGATCTAAGAGCACGGGTTGGGCGTAAGACTGAGATAAGAGAGGAGAGGTAGGGGGGTGCGCATTATACAGAGCTTTTGGATGAGGGTTATTATTATTTAAACTGTATTCGAAAGGAGACTGGCGCCAGTGCAGCGACTGGCACAGACTGTAAGCATATACTGGTCCCTTACTCAAACGAGCTGTGTAGGCCGAATTTTGGGTTGTTTTCATGGCTCCATGTTAACTTGTCGCCACCCTTGTGCATCCACAAAAATACTGGCAAACTTTTTTCATGTACCATATTATTTGAGCGCTTCTGCTCACCTCCTTTGGTTCCTCTTGACAACCCATTGGTTTGAAGCCTGAGTCCAATTAGGGTATGTCGCCATGCCACTCTCTAGCCTGCTGCCGATGCCTCTGCCTCTGATTGCCCTCCCTATAGTGTCAGGGTCAATTATTGGATGTTTTAATGCTATCTAGCTTCATTCTGTCACTTGTCATGGCAGCTGTTGCCCATAATTTCGGATAATGGTGCGATTAAGCAGCCTCAGAGGCATCCATGCATGCTGCCCCTGCTGTTTCCTGTCATTTCCGTGGTGTTCCATCCTTTCTGAGGTTCCCGGGTTTGGCCAAGCTTCCTGTGCAGAGCCTTGGTCCCCTTGAAAAATGCTCGAGTCTCCCATGACTTCAATGGGTTCGTTATTCGAGACGAGCACTCGAGCATCGGGAAAAGTTCGTCTCGAATAACGAGTACCCGAGCATTTAGTGTTCGCTCATCTCTAATGTCTATGTAATATAATTCCAGATTACACTGATGTAAATGAATGATGCTTTTATTGACAATTCATAACAAACTTCAAGTGACATTTTCAGCATATAACAGACCTTCCTCAGGCACAGTTTGAAGGAAAAAAGACAAAGAAATTGCACATATTTATGGAAATAATGTAATTATATGTATCAGGTTGTAGCCTAAATAATGTGCAATATTGAAGGTGTAAACTAAGGTATCCAGATTGTGTTTCTAATAACCTGCTAATATTTAAAGGTTAAAAAAACAGATGAATTTGTAACAGGAACCTAATGCAGGTTTGAATTTATACATAATCTATTTTTTATCTTTAGTTATTGCTATAGAAAAATGTCAGAACACAACATTTTCAAGTTTAGTTCATTTAACATATTACGGATCACAGTAATTACCTGATTATTTCTCAAATCGCAGTGCATGTACTAGCCAATTCTGAGCAATTTGTAGTTAGACTTGCGACCGCTGTGTTCTGCGCTTAGTGACGCACATATCCATAGCAAAGACCGAAGTGGGAAAATTTAGTAGGGGTTGGATTTCAATTAGGCACTAACTCAGTGTCATCTCATCTGGCATTTGTTTGTTTTTTTTATATATATTATAATTTACCTATAACCAAAACACGGGTCTAACAAGATTACTGTAACGCCTAATTGTTGTAAAATTATGTAACACAGGGTATGGGAACAACTGACACAGACACGTGCAGTGATATATTTGCAGGCGAATACAAGTTAGCTTGATATATTTGCAGATGGGAATACAAGTTACGCTTTAGCGTACAATAGTGTCAAGTGTGACTTTAGCCAAGACGAGGAGCGGCTCCTGGATTTTTATAGATACATAATCCTGGAACACTTTGAGAGGACCAAGGACTCTCGGCCCTTAACAGGTTAAGCAGATAAACTGGAGCAAGATGAAGGAGTATGGGTAGGGGGATTTCGTCAACACAGCCACAAACATCGACCATTGTTCAGACTAGAATGTCGAGATAACAAGCACCAAAACCAAAAAGTCTCGGCTGCACTCATTGGACACAGTATGATGCCGGCATGGAGTTACAGTTAAGTTGAAATCTTCAGCATCATCGACAATTAGTTTCCAACTTTTGTTTTAAACTCTTTTTTGCTATTCTAAAAATCGGTTTATTTGTTTTAAGGGAATGATACTGTAACATGTGACAGAGTTACAAAAGGGGAAATGATAGTAGCACACACCTGATAGAGACAAAAAATACATTCTGCAGATGCACTTCTGTTCCTTGCATACATGTTGGAATTTCAACCAAAATACTTCAAGGTTTCAAAATGTTTTCCCACTCTTTGATATGAGTAGAGTAATTAGTTAAGGAACAGAATACCTTTATTATCAACTCCGCAGCTATCAGACAGGTACCTTTTGTATGTGTACCAATTGACTACTTTACGTAAAACAGCAAAAGCAGCAAAGTTTTTTAACCTTAATATAAGTTACTGACAGTAAAAAGGGGAACTGACAGTGAGGGCAAGGTTTCCAGGAAGAGTTGACTCCTCTCAAGAGAGAATTCTAGTTGTTTTGACCATAGCCTATAAATACTACAATACAAAGAAAAAGTTTAAGGGGCAACCGACAGCATTTGAATGGATAAGGTAGACAGCAAGTGGAAATAAGCTCTGTCAGAGAGAGAAGCAATGCTGAAAACACCTTTAAAGAAAAGGCATTTAGCTCCTTCTATTAGCTATATGCATTCTTCTGAATATGTCAGGCTAAAGACACCATGAGGTTCTTTGCATTTTTGGTGGAGGTTTTTCGCAGGTATTAATTTTCAGGATAGTAATATTTTTATAAGGAATGGAAATAAGTTTAAAGAACTTTAGCTGAACCAATGTTAGCTAATAAAACTGTTGAAAAATTGTACATAATAAAATTTAAACTTCATCAACGAGGAGTTTGTGATCTTACCATTCATGACAGTCCCAAAGATCAGCTATTTTCAGGACCAGTCACAGACAGGAACCAACCCAAAAGTGAATGTGAGAAGTTCTTAGTAACCAGGCAGGCCTCTACACAGTCTTTACACAGGTAGTGAAATGGCGTAGGAGCGGAGGAGGTATGTTTTTGTGGCGGTTCTGCTGAGTTGATGGGATCATTAAAGTTAACCACTATCATTACTGTTTAGGAGATTGACACACAGTGCACATCTAAAAAGCTCGTGCATAACCTTACTCTAGGCCGAAAATTTCCCAATGCTCGAGTGGCTCGTTTAGGTTACACGAGCCCCATTGGAAATCAATGGGAGCCCCCGAGCATTTTCAGTAAAGTTACAAAAGAAAACGAGCACAGTGAAAGAACACAGTGCAGAACAGATTGTCAGAGTGCGGGAACCATCTGCGGACTCTTGTCCGCGAGGACAACGGTGCAGAGCGGTGTCCCGCAATAGGATTGAAGAAACAAATGTGTATGAAGAAAAACTTGCCAGATGTTTGGACACAATCATGCAAGTTGTTCTTCACACATATTGTTTCTTCAAAATACTATTGCGGAGAAACACCGCTTCTGCACCGCGGGTCTTCGAGACATTGCGATCTGCATCCGGAGACACCGTGCACGAACGATGTTATCCGACCATAGTATTTGAGAAACAATATGTGGAGAGAACAACTTGCAGATGTTGCCAACATTGTATAATGTGTTCTTCACACATGTTCTTGCAAATACATATTGCGGAGAACACCGTTCTGCACGCGGTCTCCGGAACAGATCGCAGATGTTCCCGAACATCTGCCAAGCATTCTGCACTGGGTTCTTTCACTGTTTTCTTCAATTAAAGATAAATTAATGTTTAATATGTATATTTTTTTACTGTTCTTCACTTCTTTTTTTAGAATTAACATGTAGTTATCAGAGCAGGGCAAACTACTCGTCCGAGCAAGAAGCCGGTCCGCGTATGGTATACTCGGACCGAGCATCAAGCCGGTACGAGATACTCGCTCATCACTTTATGAAATATTGAAACAACAGGTGATCAATACTAAAGTCCTGCAAACCTTATAAAATATGCACATTCAAATATACTGCTCAAAGTGTCTCCCAATGGTATTTTAAGGTAGGTCTAGTTATAAATGTACCAGAAAACCGCTTTAAGGGTTTGGAAGGGTTTAAAGTGCAGTTGATGAATGTGGGGATGAATTTTGGTGGGTGGGGTGCAAATATCTGTGTTCTCAGCAATCAGTTGAACAAAGATTTATGCCTGAGGAAGCGTCTGTTATAAGCTCAAAATGTCACTTGAAGTTTGTTATGAATTGTCAAAACAAGAATCATTAATTTACATCGGTTGTAACTGGACATATATTACATAGACATATGTTAAAGGAAACCTTACAAAGGGAATTTTACCATCACAAAGTAGATTGATGGTAGATTCCTCCTGCCACATCTGCCTTATCTTAATGTCACAAATCTTTAAACCTAACCGAAATTTTAATAAACTTTAATAAAAGTCTATGTAAATTACCTGAAGAGGTACTGGGCGCGTGCAGTAGGCCTGGACGGCTCCGGTTTTGCAGAGGGGGCTCTACCATGGCGCCAAGTAGTCTCTGCTGGGACCACCACTTGCATTTTTTCTTTGTTTTTTTATTATAACACAATACCAGTTGAGGCCCCAGTACTGGGTAGACACGGCCTCCTGTCAGTGTGATGGTGTCGTCCCAAGTTGTTGACCTGAACACGGGTCAGCAGTTCCCCATGCAGCAGACAGCGGGGCCTGTGAATGTCTCCCCCTGCTGCTTTGCACCTGGAATTCAAGCCACCCCCCATAGCTAGCAGGTAATTTACATATTACTTTTGGCATAAGTTTAAGAGTGGGATAGGTTTTAAGATGTGTGAAAATTGGCGAGGAATAGGGCAATGCGGAATACCATCAGATCTACTTTGCTGGTAATTACTCATGGTAGGCTTCCTAAAGTTTATACTCCATAAAACGTAAATGACACGTTTCACATGTTGCATTTGTGTTTATATACTCAGATTGAACAAAATAAACAGACTTTTTTCCCATTATCCATACCTGAAATTGACACTAACTGAATTAGGAGGCTCCATTGATTCACAAAGACCTTTCACTATGTGAGTAATGGGTGTTCATGTGAGCACTTCTAAACCTATTGCATAATCTACCCTTGGACAGTGTCCCCTAATTTAATTATATTATTTATTATTTAATTAATTAATTAATGAACCATCCCCAATTAATGTAAATAGTATTTTACACTAAGAATTATTACAATTCAGTATTATGTAACATTATTGAAGGGAAATATTAAAGCATTACAAGTTTACCAGATATTCAATAATTCAAACTCTTTTACATAAACAAATAATTAAATAAAAATGGCTAAAGATAAATAACTTGACACTATACTCTAGAATATTGGTATAAAAGTGTATCTACAATTCACAAGTCTACAAGTCAGTGGGGACATGTAACATGTAGTTCTGTCTTTGTTTGTTGTTGTTTGGAATTTTCTTGATTTTCTGCTGTCGATGTATCTTACATTTTTTCCGCATTTATACATGCAGCATTTGGTCTTAGTTCAATTTGCGACCTTTAAAACGAATGCAAAAAGTCACAATCAAACCTAGGGAACACTGCAGAAAACGAGACAATGGCAAACTTTGACAGTTTTAGGCACACAAAAAAAGTCACAAATGAGCACAAGCACCTGAAAGTCTCAATAAAATTCAAGAAAAAGGCAGCCAAGTTTGATACTTGTGACCCATGTGGAAAAAGAATATAATTGCATTTAGATGACACCGAAGGTCAGATCATTCTTGCATGACCAGAGGAAAGTGGATTTGTTAATGTGGGCCAGTTGATGGCCTAGGCTCCTGATCAGACCCCCTTAAACATTTTACATCTATGGGTCATCTGAAGACAATTGTCTATGCTGTGAATACGAGCTGTGGCATCTGAAACAACCGATACTGGAAGCCTGTGTGCATTTCTTGCGGGTGTTGCTATCAGTGGCAAGAGTGGGAGAAGAATGGTCGCATTCACAATCCAACACAATGGGCAGCACTATTTTCACATTTTCTGGTGCAATTCTCAATAGTTTGGTGTTTTACATGACCCTTCCCCATTGGGAAAAAACAGTTTGTATCACAATTGGACAACTTCAAACAGATGCTGTGGTAATGTCCATCTTAAAAATGTTTCCCAATCCCATATACTAATGTCCCAAATAGAAGTTGTATATCAACCAACCCATTTTATTTAGTGTATGATATAAATGCCCACCTACATTTGCAAAGTGAAACTAGCACCAACAACACTTTAGTTCTGGTCAGAAACCATCTATTTATCAGGGGTGGGATATACAGCAGGAAGTAAATTCAGTTCTCGAATATGTATTTTAAGCTTGAAAGTGGATCATTAAGTATTATTGGAAATCTATATTCTCATTGCACTGCTGGGTTAGCCTCCAGCAGGGTGAATACGTCCTGTGTTTATTAAGGGATTTTAAGCCTGTACTTTTAGTAAAAAATAAGTTTTAGATTTTATTGAATGAAACAAGTTCAAGTGCTCCTGGGGGTGTCAGCATAGCCAGATGGGCTTTGACAATTACGCACCCCCAAGCACTTCTGCCCACCTTCCTGCTTTCTCTGCACTCCCCTTCCCGCAGCCTACCAAAATCTTGTGTCCGAACACCAGCAAACTCACTTCTGCCGCAATATTCGGGAAGAGAAACAGCCAGGGGAGGGGGCCGTCGTTCCACGCGGGCGCCTGGGAGCCGAACTGCAGCCGTGTGTGGTATGCTAGCATCTTTATTTTGTGTAACTGCTGCATATGATAGAAATGAACTGCTGAGCAGTTACAGATCAAAAGGAGTATAACATGTTTCATGTCAAAAAGTTCTAAAAATATATTTCTTATTAGGGATAAAAGAAGTGATTGGCATTCAGTGTAAGCTGCCATGCACCCCAGCCTAAATGACTTTAACAAATGTAAGCTACCCTTTGTTCGACATTCAACAGATAAAACAATACCCTCCAGAGCAATATAACTTTTTAAAGGGCATATAAAAGTTATCATCTCATAACTAAACTTCAAAATGAATTGTATTAAAGAAAGTCTTGCAATAAAGCACAGGTGAACTAATAACTGACGCAATGCACATTTTTGATAGTTTTATTTATTGGATCCTGACTTCAATAAGAATTTCTCACTTGGAGTGGCCTTAAAAATATATCATGTTTTTCCTTCATGAAATTGTTGAAATCATTCCAATTTCTAGAAATATCTTGAAATTCTCTTTGTGTCCCAGACAGTATCTTTCATATATATTTATGTTCTTCATACCTAAAAAACATTTTAATATGTTACAAAACTGCACAATAAATCAGGTTTTTATAGCTTACTGTTTATTAATTATTTTGTTTTAGTTACCTCTTGTATTTCACTAAAATATATATTTTTATAGATATTATATGTTTCGTGAATATGGCCAGGCAATATGAATTTTATTCCCTGAGTACTGATTTGATGACCTACTGCTGTCATGAGACAATATGAATATTTAATGTACAAACATCCATGGATCCATGGATAAGTTGTTGTTTCATACTATAGTAACTATTTCATAAAAAAGGAAATTGAAACAAATGAACCCAGTTGTGTAATCAAGAAATAGGCCTGCCCGTCTCAGAACAACTGACTCTGATTTTATTATGCTTTGTTACTAGATGCAGGTGCATTCTCAAATTCGCTTTACTAAATTCCCTTTACAAAATAACCATTGGCTTTCGTTTTTTTCATAGACATGCACAGTATTTGTATAACTGTACCAACTGAAATTGGCTTCCAAAACTGGAAATCTGTTACTCTACTCTACTTTTTTTTTTAAACCTGTGGTTCAACAGCCTGAGTGCCTCTGTTTAATTTACATGCATTTTAAAACTCTTTTTCTTTGTAAGTGTGCCATTTCTTTATGCACTAAAGACAGTTCCATTCAGTGCATAAAGAAATTGGCACATATGTACTAGACATCTAGACATCTCATGTCTACTACCATCTACTACCATCTCATGTCTACTACCAATCAGTGTTTGTAGATGGGGCTGTGGGGGACATTATATGTTGGGGTCTGTGGGGAAAATTATATACTGGAAGCTGCATAGGACATTATATATTGGGGTTTGTGGGGAATGTCATTAACTGGAGGCTGTAGGGGACATTTCGGGCTTTTGGGAACATTACATACTGAATGGCTGGTGTATGATTGCTCCGCTGCTATATTTCCGCAGCAGCATACATCAAGTGGTTGGCAGCAGCGAGTGCGCCAGCACGGGGACAGTAATGCCTCATGCCAGCTGCGTCATCCCCCACACCCCTTCACGCTCCACTGGCATGAAGGTGGCGGAGAGGGCAAAATGATCGCAAGTGCTAGCAATAATCTAGCATTTGCAATTATTTCACGTACGTACGTATGCATTGGGGCCCATGCCCCAGATCTTTTACCATCATAGCAATTCTCCTGGTCCATAGAGTGCCTTACCAAAGGTATAAGCAAGAAAAATCTAATTTAAAGAACACATATTTTACATTTCACTTTTGCTTTGTGGCAAGAAAGCAATGAATATTAATAATGTTAGGTTTCAAATTCCATGCGACTTCTATTCTGTTCCGCAGGTTGAACCACATTTTAACAGATTTTTCCTACTGAGGAACCTTCCCAGACATAATATTATTGAATGAAGCCAGGTTTACCACAGGAGAATGGGTGGGGTGTGTTTATGCAGTCAGCAAGTATATTCATCTGTGTTGCATTTACTTTAGATATAAAGAATATATCATTATTCATGGCTGATAAGATCATCTAATATCGAGTATAATACTGGCAGTGAAAAAAATTTCAGTAACTTAGTTTCAATGTTCTCATCTAAAAATACTCTGATCACTAAAATATGACCAATAGTGGATAATAAAGTAAATGAGACTTCATTTTTTTATGTTACAGGTGCAGAACAAAATGCTTCCAAACTACCAAATCCAGACAGAGCAATAAGTAAACTACAGTGTATTCTGCATCTGTCTTGCAGACAAATCTTTAATAAATAGCAATTAGCTCTTTATGCTTTTGAGACACACACATGTTGGTCATAGAGAGGAATGGTCACCGGCAGTGACTGGGTCATTTATAAGAGAGCTGGTGCGATGAGGAGCTGGCTGCAGGGAGCTTAAGGAGGTAAGTAGTTTTTTTATGTGACTACCTATCTAGTGGGGGGACCTGTGCTGTGGCTACCTACCTACTGGGGGGGAGGCATGTGCCATAGCTACCTACCTACTGGGGGGCATGTGCATATTGTATGGCTCTTGCAGAATTACCTTTTAAAATATGTGGTTCTGTCTGCCAAATAACTTCCCAGCCCCTGCATTAAAGCCTAGCAAGTGAAAGTCTATGGTTGTCCATTTGAAGTTTGTGAAGTGCTATATGGCTAAGAAGATCATTTTCATATCTTACATGTTAAAATACCCGAATTAATAAAGCAAATAATATGCCAATCTGTTCTTGAAAAATATTATTGGAAATCTCCAACCTTTTTTAATGGAAAGCAGATTTTATAGTTTATAGCATTCAATTTGCCAATACCTCTGTGTCGGGCTGTCGATCCTGAACTGGAAAATCAGGTCCGCTCATCTCTACTCTTAACCCCTTAGTGATTGCCCATACAGATTTCTCCGTCGGTCTCTAAGGGGACTTAGGCTAGGCCGATGCCTATCTCCATTGACCTAACCTAAGGTGTGCACCTAAGGACAGCCTAAACCCTGCTCTAACAGTCCGGGTCGAAGCGGATCGATCCTGTGGTCAATCCTGGGACCGCGGCATCAGCATACCTGAAGAAGGAGGGGGCTACCTCTTCCCCCCTGCACCTTGTGATGCGATCGCGGCTTGCCATCTTCTCAGTCGTGCAGCCGGGGACCTAACAAAGGTCCCCAGGTCTTCCATCAGCATCTGGCTGCTCAGTCCAGCTGAGTAGACATTAAAAACAGCATTTCATCTCAAAATGAAACCTTACCCAACTCCATACTCCAAATATGGCAAAAGTAATCATTTTTGGGGGGTGGAAAAAGTTTTAATGTTTGGTAAAATTATTAACAGGTTTAATCAAACGTATATAAATTTGGTATCCCTGTGATCATACCAAACCAAAGAATATATTAGAGATGCTATTTGGAGCACACAGTGAAAGATGTAAAAGCAGAGCCCACAAGAAAATGCCGCAATCGCTGGTTCTTGTCAATATCACAGCATTTTAAATTATATTTCCGCTTCTGAGTACACAGCATGGTATTCAGCAAGTTATTGAGGAGCGATAAACAGAAAGTAACATATTTTGGTAACGTGTTTCCAGCACGTTAACTGAACGCAAAGGAAATCGCACGTCAATGTGCGATCTCAGGTTGAGCCTTTGGATTGTGTTTCAAAAAACAACCAAAATGCCATGTTTGAATGCAGCCTCGGAGCCCTACAAACACCTGCTGGCACCTGAATGCTATCCTGCCCTACAAAAGCTCAATGGCTCCTTCCCTTCCACGCTTCACCGTGTGCCCAGAAAGTTGGTTTACATCCACATGTGGAATGCCTTCTTACTCAGTAAAAACTGTACAATATATTCCTAGATGCATCGGTTTATGTGGGTAAATTTTGCAGCTAACTGAATGTATTAATGATAAATTTAGTGAATTCCAAATCAAACCTTCATTTTGTTTGAATTTTTGTAAGATACATAAAGGGTTAACAAGCTTTCTACCTGCTGTTTTGAAAAGTTTGAGGAGTGAAGTTGATAGAACAGGGGGATATGTGTGGGTTTCTATTAACAGAACTTCCAAAACCAATATAGAAATTAATAATTTATTTTAAAAATTTCTTGAAAATTTGAGAGAATACTGTTCGATTTGTGATCTTTCTAACGTCGTGATAAAACAAAAGGACACTTCTAAAATGACGCCAACACAGAGCTGAGATATATTAAATGTTAGTTATTAACTAGTTTGGGTAGTACAACTATCAGTTTGAAAAACAGAATATTTGAAGTTAAAGGAGCAAATGAGCTTTGTCACTTAGGGGTTAAGCATGCAGTATTTATCTATTTGGATCAAGTAAATGCTAATAAGAAATGGCATTAAAAATCAGGTGACATTTTGGGAGGGAAAAACATGATGGGAAAATGAAAATGAAGGTAATAGAGAGAAATAATGAATTTCATTTTTATGTACTGTATGTATTATGTTTGTTTATTCTGTTCCATTGGCACACTTATGTTCTTTTATTGTATAGTTTACATTAAAGAGATATTCCCATATTAGACAATTATGACATTTGTACAAACAATTATAAATACTCAGTATATACAGCACCCCCTGTCAGGAGGTCAGAAATCAACTTATTTCCAGACAAAAAAATATCTATATATTTTTAATCTTGGAGCTTGGGAATAGTTGTACTGACTAATGTAATGATTACCCATTTTTCCACTTAATTCGAATAAAAAATAACAGTTTTATAAGTACTTCTACTCATTTTTTTCAGATAGGAGTAAATGTTTTAGTTTTATTGAATTAGAACTGTTAATATTTTCTTTTCATGTCACCACACCTGACTGCACAGAATGTTGAAATGAAAAATTAAGATTTACTGTTGACATATTTCAAGGATCATTGCCTTCCATCACAACTGAAATACTTTAATACCGGTAATATACAGTAAAGTACTGGTGAGAACAAGTCCAAGAATTTGACCCAACACATGCCTTGTGGGTCAAATATATTTATTGATCAAATGACAAGATAATATAGTCATTAAAGAAAAGTGCAATGGACCACAACATTTTTTAAATGCTTTATTCTGTTATTGTGGTCATTGTAACAGGTATATTTCAGGCATGCTTGTCTTCTGAAGCTTCATAGGACTTTTTCAATCTCAATGTAAAATTTACTTTATCAGTGTATTCAACATAAGTTTTAAGTGTGATTTGAAAGGGGGAAAAGGGTGATGAAGCACTTCCAAAAAGAGTTGATGGCAAAATTGATGTGCAAGCTATATGGAAAGGACATCCATTTGTGTTGTGCTATAAGATTCAACACTGTCATCAGTATATTCAGCTGCCCTGGAACACTTTGCATTTCCTGTTATAATGCGGTATTGTAAATAGAGATGGGCGAATCCATTTAAACAAAGTGGAATTCGATACAAATTTTACGGAAAATTCGATTTGTCACAAATACGAAGTTTTTGCTGATTCGTGGGAACAACGTTTTTTCCCCCGCTTTTTTAGCTAACTTGTCGCGAGCACTACGTGTTACAAGGGGCAGAGAAGTCTGGGAAGGAGAAAGGAAGACCCTTGATGACATCTGCAGACCTGTAAGCCTATCAGTGACCGGCAGGCTTATGTGATGTCACACAGCCCCATAAAAATCGTCAGCCATTTGCAATCTCGGCATTTCACACTTCATGTGCTGTCTGTAGCGTCTAGCTGCTTTTACTGTACTGTGCTGTAGCGATTTCTGCTCTAATCCCAGGGTGTGCGTTTAGGGGATCTGTATACCCCAAATAGCAGTTCTTTTTGTTACTGAAACCACTAGGATGAAATCTATTTCATATCTACACAGCTGTTGTAGTGATTTCTGCCCCTCTCCCAGGGTGTCCGTTGTGGGGTATCTGTATAACGCAAATTCCCATACTTTTTGTGTTGCTAAAGTTGAGAGCAAGAAATACATTTCAAATCCACGTAGTTTATAGAGTGATTTTCGCTCCAATTACGGGGTGTCCTTTGTGGGGTATCTGTATAATGAAAATTTCCATACTTTTGTGTTGCTAAAGTTGAGAGAAAGAAATATGTGTCAAATCCACATAGTTTATAGAGTGATTTTTGCTCCAATTACACACTGTCCATTGTGGGGTATCTGCGTAATGCAAATTTCCATACTTTTTGTGTTGCTAAAGGTGAGAGCAAGAAATACGTGTCAAATCCACATAGTTAATTAACCACTATGTCAGACAGAAAGGTGTCTGTATGAACAGAGAAAAGCCATTAATGATTTTTTGATGATGCAAGCGGCCCGGAGTACTCCCCTGTGTAACTTTGATGTCAGCCACTGGCAGCTCATGCGTGACACCTGCCGTTTGCTCAGGCCCTTTGAAGAGGCCACGTTATTTGTCAGTCACCAGGACTGCGGGATGAATAACGACATTCCGCTGCTTCATCTCCTGAAACTCATGCTGCAAAATCTATCTGGTCATGGCACTGGAAAATTGTAGACTACATCTCATGGCCACATGAGTCCGGTAGGGGCTGAACTGGAGGAGAAGGACATTGGAGCACAATCAGAGTCTGGTGAAATCAGTGGTTTTTCCACTCAGGTGACAAGAGAGGAGGAGCAGGATCATCCAGAGGAGGTAGAAGACGAGGCAGATAACCCAGAACTTGAAGCACCACGGCAATATACAGTGGAGATGGAGGCCGGGAGTCCCCCAGAGTCACTTGCACAGATGGCCTGCAGCATGCTGCTTTGCCTAACTAGTGACAGTCGAATAGTCAACATCCAGCATAGGGATGACATTTGGCTTTTGCCCACCCTCTTGGACCCTTGCTACCGTTCAAAAATGGGTGACTTTTTCCAGCTGCCAAGAGGGAGGAACAACTGGCGTACTATAGAGAAATACTGAAAAGACAGTTGGCCGCTGCCTTTTTGCTCCATTGTCCATCCTCTGTCAGGTCTGGCCGAGGGATACCTGGCAGTGGTCGCTCACGTACTACTGCCACGGCTTCTGTGATGAGAAGGGGGGTAGGAGCAGCAGCAGCTCCATCAGCGGCAGCTTAAGTCTGGAGTCCATAATGAGCAACTTCCTTCACCCGCCTAGTGAGAAGGGTAGCCGCCATCAGCAGCAGCAGGACATGGAGCAGACCCTACTTGGACAGCACTTTACCACCTCAGGTAGAGGATCCCATGGACTACTGGGCAGCCAAATTTTATGCGTGGCCGCAACTTGCGGAGTTCGCAGTAGAAAAGCTGTCCTGCCCGGCCAGTAGTGTGGCATCAGAGTGGGTGTTCAGTGCGGCAGGGTCCATCTTTACCCCACGGAGAACCCGCTTGTCCACCCATAATGTGGAAAGATTGACCTTTGTCAAGATGAATCCAGCTTGGATTGGCCCATATTTCAACTCACCAATGCCTTAAGCATCAGATTCGATCAGCCATGACGCCTCCCCCAAACGTGAGAAAAGAGTCTGGATTCTAACTACCTGCCTCAGCCACTATTCTGATGCTGCCACCCGCCTGATGCCACACATCTGCTGCCAGTTGCTCCATCTGACTCCTACCATCTTAACCAGGGACTGGAATTGTTTATTACCTACACAAACTGTCATTGTTCCACTTTGTGGCTTTCCATGTTGCTGCCTCCTCCCCACTCTGTCATTGTGACCTTCTGTGGGCTCCTGCTTCTGCTGCCACAGCCTTCACACTCTATCATTGTGCCACTCTGTGGCTTACCAGGTTACTGCCACCTCCACACTCTATCATTGTGCCACTCTGTGGATTTCCATGTTGCTGCCAAGTGTGGTCTCCTTCTGCTCATTCTTCTGCCGCCATCTCCACACTTTATCATTGTGCCCCTCTGTGGTTTACCAGCTTGCCGCCACCTCCAGACTCTATCATTGTGCAACTCTGTGGTCTCCTGCTGCTGCTGCCACCTCCACACTCTATCATTGTGCCACTCTGTGGCTTACCAGGTTGCCGCCACCTCCACATTCTATCATTGTGCCACTCTGCGGCCTACTCATGCTGCTGCCCACTGACCGCTGTCTCCCTGGAACACCCTGTGATTTCCATAATGCTGTTTTCACCCTCCACCGCTTTATGACGTTGCAACTATGTTTAGTTCAGGCTCGGACTGGCCTGCCGAGGGACCGGGGAAATCCCCAGTGGGCCCTGGAACCTGTCACTGTGCTCCCGTCCTACCCCTGTTGTGGACTGTTTGGTGATGTGCATCTTCATCCTGAAGATCGCAGTCACCTTCCCCAGCACTATGCTGCAGCTGCCGGAGTTCCCCGCCTGCTCCTTCCCCTCCCTTCCCAGGCTCCCGCAGACCAGGAAGTGATAGAGATGCCGGGACGGAGCTTGTGGAGGAGGAGGTGAGCAGTGAATATGTAATGACCTCGTAATGACTGTGCCTGCAGCTGCTGCTGCTTTGATTCTCCTCCTCTTCTGCTGCTGTCCTGTATACAGTGTGATGTACTGTATGTATTCATGTAAGCTCTGTGTATACTATAGGTGTATTGTGTACTGTATTATGTATACTATGCATGTTAATGTATATATAGGTATGCATATTGTGTTTCCAGCATGTATTAATGTGTTTATAGTGTGTATATAGTGTGTCCATGTGTAAAGTGTGTGTCCAGCATGTGTTCATGTGTATATAGTGCGTCCAGCGTGTGCCCTTGTATATATAGTGTGTCCAGCGTGTGTTCATGTGTATATAGTGTGTCGAGCGTATGTCCATGTGTATATAGTGTGTCCAGCGTGTGTTCATGTGTATATAGTGTGTTCATGTGTATATAGTGTGTCGAGCGTATGTCCATGTGTGTATATAGTGTGTCCAGCGTGTGTTCATGTGTTTATATAGTGTGTCCAGAGTGTGTTCATGTGTATATAGTGTGTTCATGTGTATATAGTGTGTCCAGCGTGTGTTCATGTGTATATAGTGTGTCCAGCATGTGTTCATATGTATATAGTGGGTCCGTGTGTGTATATAGGGTGCCCTGCATGTGTAAATGTGTATATACTGTGTCCAGTGTGCTTCCATGTGTATATAGTGTGTCCAGCATGTGTTCATGTGTATGTAGTGTGTCCATCGTGCCTCCATATGTGTATATAGTGTGTTCAGCATGTGTCCATGTGTGTATATAGTGTTTCCAGCGTGTGTCCGTGTGTATAGTGTGTCCAGCGTGTGTCCATGTGTATATAGTGTGTCCAGTGTGTGTTCATGTGTTTGTATATAGTGTGTTCATGTGTGTGTATATAGTGTGTCCAGCGTGTGTTCACGTTTGTGTATATAGTGTGTCCAACGTGTGTTCATGTGTGCATATAGTGTGTCCAGCATGTGTTCTTGTGTGTATATAGTGTGTCCAATGTGTGTTCATGTGTGTATATAGTGTGTCCTGTAAACATTTATAGTAAATAGACTATGATATGTATATACATATGCTATATGTAGTTAAAGTGTTAGTGGCGTAACAATCAGGCCTCGTGATAGAAGGGGCCTGCTACCTGCGGGTCCATTGCAGATGGATAACACAAATACAATTGATTACTAGAGTTCAAGGGCAGAGGCATGTCTGTGCTCTCTGGCTGTGCACACTGTGTGACATTATACAGTATGCACTGGGATAGCGCACAGACATGTCTATGCATCCTCTACTGCATGGGAGGCCATGAGGAGACATGTTATTATTAAGTGGAGGCTACCACTAGACATTTTATTAGTGAAGGGAGGCTGCTGCTGGACATGTTGTTAGTGAGGGGAGGCCAATGCTGGGACATGTTATTAGTGACAGGAGGCCGCTGCTGGGACATGTTACTAGTGAGGAGAGGCCGCTGCTGGGACATGTTATTAGTGACAGGAGGCCGCTGCTGGGACATGTTATTAGTGAGGGGAGGCCGCTGCTGGGACATGTTATTAGTGAGGGTGTAGCAGCGCAATTTTAGATATATGGGGGCCCCTATCCAAAGGTCACATCAGGGCTCACTGGTGTCTTGTCATGCCACTGTATGGTGTATAATTAACCCACTCAGGCCCTTTTTAGTTTTTGTGTTTTAATTTCTTTACTCCCCACCTTCAAAAAACCAAAACTTTTTTTATTTTTCCATGTACAGAGCTGTTTGAGGGCTTGTGTAACAAATTGCACATCATAGTAACGGTATTTAATATGAAAAAAATTAGTAGTAAGTTAGACGGTATTTAATGAAAAAATGCATTTGCAACATTTTCTTGTGGGCTTGGATTTTACGGCTTTCACTGTGCGCCCCAAATTATATGTCTACTTTATACTTTGTGTCGTAGCTGTGGGTGGTGACATTTTTTCGGGGACTTTTTCAATGCTACAATTTTTATCACTGTACAGCCTTTTGATCCCTTTTTATTGAATTTATATTTCATGAATGGCAAAATGGCATTTTATTTTGATAGATCAGACATTTAGTTACCTAACATGTTTGATTTTTACAGTTTAATTATATTCATATCACTTCTAGGCAATGGGGGTAATTTTAACTTTTAGGTTTACGTTATTAGCTATATGCCATATTTGGAGGTTGCACTTGAATTGTTATATGAAATGCATTTCAATACACTATTCAAGTGCAGCTTGTGAACCTGACGTTAGACCTCATGCACACACACATATTTGCGAGCCACGAGCTAGTTGTGGCATCATAGGTTTATTGAGACACGTGAGAGCGTTCAGTTCCTTTGGAAGTTTCTCTGTTTGGGGCCTATATTGTAAAAAGTGTCGCATGCATGATTCCTTCGTCTGCGTTCACATCATGGGGGAGATGTATCAAAAGTGTCTGAGAGCAGAAAATAGCTGTTTACAAAAGGAATAACCATATCTGATTGGTTGACATACTAGTATCTCACAAGTCGTCAAGGGAATTTTCGCAGCCTTATATTGTACATGCAATATAGTAGTAGTATAGTAGTATAGTAGGTGGGCCCCCAGAATCAACTTTACTGGTGGGCCCTAGCCCCCCCAGTCCGACCCTGGTTTAGTTTTACCATTCATTTCATCTGTCAGAAGGAATTAAAAGCCTCAGGATTGATAGCCAAAAAGCAGGAGTGGATGCAGTACACAGAGGACTTGCAAATATCCCATTTACTGGTTATCTCTGTTTTGTATCCACTCCTGGTTTTTTTTTTGGATATAGCAATACTGATGATGGAGTATTGACCGATTGAAAGTGGACACTGAAGGATGAAAAGAAGGGCAAAATGATCAGTGACGTCAATGCAAAATTACTGCCGACATCCTCTGCACTCTCATGTGCGTGTCATACTAAAACACAGCATTATTTGAATACCAAACCATGCTCCCTATGCATATTTATGCATGGCACAATGTTCTACAACACCCTACAGGCTCTCTGCAGCCAGGAAATACATGTTTTTTAACGTGAATTTTTTCAAAAAAATTAGGCGAATCGTGTCGAACCGAATTTCAACAAATTAGCCCATCTCTAATTGTAAACTGTAAGTACCTCCCTATGAAAACACCCTTGGTGTACAGCACCTTTATTAACATAACAAGCTGACCAAAGGGAAGAGAAAGGAAAAACTAGAGGGTGGGAATAAAACTTAGGTTTTATTAAATATTACTATAAAAATCAGTGTGAATGATGAGACCGCTCTCTGTGTAGTGGTCGTGCCGCAATCACTCACCTTTATGGGATAGTATTGCTTATGCTGCCTGATATATAGTGACAGCGCACATAGTGGTTCATCTGACAGCAGGATGTAGTTAAATATTATACACTTGTGCACAATTACAGTTCAAATGCTGTACACACAGCCTGTGCTGGTTTTTGCCTGCCCTGCACACCTGCTAAATAGACTGTTGTATGTTTAGCAGAGGTGCCGTGATCAAACTTAGGCTGCTTTCACGAGTCATAACACAACACGAAAACGGCCATATATACTGGCACATACGGCACCGAAATACAGAACTGGAGAAATCACACAGTCAGGGCCGGCGCTATGGGTAGGCAAAGTGGGCAATTTCCCAGGACCCCCTGAAAGGAAAGAATCTCTTCTTTCAAATGAATTTAGTTTCTAGGTGCTATGGATCCATAGATATTCAGGTTTAAAGTGAGAATATCAGGTGCGATTTGTATATATAAAAATCACTCCCAACGGCAGTTTAACAGTTAATATCTCTGTTTCCCTAATACTTAGCTACAAATTCATAGATTCATAGGAAAAAAGAAGTGAGGTTCTATGTGTCACAGAGCCAGAGATACAGCCCCTGAAATGTCCCCCTTCCAGATTCGTAGCCGGCAGCTACAGGGAGAATTTGCTGCACACAGGAGCAGCTGCACCTCACAGATAATGGAAATAATCACTTTATATGTTATTACATTTTGAGAAGGGATAATATTAACTAATATTCATGTTTTTAACCCTTCTCTATGCAGAACTATCTAATAACACACTTTCTCTCTTATTGCCTTTTATTTCGTGATCGTTTTTTTTTTTGTGGAAAATTGACTGATACGATGAACATTCAATCCTCTTCGCCTAATGTGACTATATATTAACACCATGACCCAGAACATGTCCATAAAGTTATATGCAACACCAAAAATACACACATGTTCCGGAATAAAGTTTTTATTTCACACCATCCGTCATTATTTATACTTATGATGTTCTCACTCAAATTCTTATGAAGCGCGGAGAATTCTGTTATTGTGCGGCTAATACAATGGCGCACATCTAAAAGTAACTTTTATTATCTCATTAGAGGGGTTTATGGATATATAGTTATTAGAGATGAGCGAGTATACTCGTCACTGTTTACAGTGAAGAATAACACATTACATATTTTTACAGATGTTTTCCTTGTAAAAACACATTGAAAGAACACTATTCTTCACTTTGCAGGTGTTCGCGTGTGTCTTCCGCTAAGTTAGGAGATGTGCGCGAACATCTGGAATGTGAAGAATAGTGTTCTTTCAATGTGTTCTGCACTTGAATGGTCCTGTGTTCACTGTTTTCACTGTTTTTTTTTTTTTCTATTCTTCACTTTGCAGATGTGCGCGCACATCTCCGAACTTATCGGAAGACACCCACGAACACCTGCAATGTGAAGAATAGTGTTATTTCAATGTGTTCTTACAAGGAAAACATCTGTAAACATCAGTAATGTATTATTCTGCACTGTTCTTTTAATGTTTTCTTTCAGTGAAAAAATGCTCGAGTCTCCCATTGACTTTAATGGGGTTTGTTATTCGAGACGATGCACTCGAGGATCGGGAAAAGTTTGTATCGAATTATGAGCACACGAGCATTTTAGTGCTCGCTCATCTCTAATTATTTATTTGGGTTACCATTGGATAAGGGAGAAAACAATGATAGATCTGTGTGATGCTCAGTGCAATTTTCTGCAAAAATAGTTTAGTGTCCCCTGTGGATGTAACGTTCCCTTTGCTGCATATTTTGGTGAATATACACATGTGGGGTCTGTATGATCTCCTCACATCTTACTGTTTTAGGAAAGTATGTTTTCTTTATATAAGTATTCTGGATTTGTACATATGTTAGAGGAAATTTTGAATGTTAATTGGCAAATGCATCGCCTGGTTGTCTGCTTTCAACATTATATAGGTTTTATGGCGCCTTTAGTTATTATCCTGTTTTATTGCTATATTTTGCAGGTTGTGACTGTCTTAAAATTTCTAGCTGAAAAGCAGATATCTAGTTATTACAGTTTTAGTGATATTATGTGGATTTATTTATGTGAACATATCAATAATCAACATTTGTGAACTCTACACGTGTCCATCTATTACATTTAGGAGATGTGAAGGTTAATATGCCTATGTCTATAAACTCTTTAATGCAATTTTGAAAATGGGGCAAGTGTCTGCTTTCAGAAATTATGTGGTTTGTTGGGTTTACTTTGATTCTTTTTGCTGTAATTTTGATTTGATTTTTAAACCACAAAATTGTAAAAATTGCTCTGATCAATAACGCGACAAAATATCAAAAAATGCCGTGGGGTTAAAGAGTTGATACGCCTTGGTTGAATTCCCAGGTGAAGATGCTTATCATCTGTCTCCTGTCTATGTATCTAACTTTCTAGTTATCTATCTCCTATAATCTGACCATTTTTATAACTCACATTTTCTCTATCTATTTATTAATCAATCAATCTTCTATTTCTCTTCTACTGTATTTATCTCTCATATATATCCACTCTATATATCATCATTTATAGTTCTTCATCTAGAAATCTACTGCAAGGCTGTAGTGCTAACCACTGAGCCACCATGCTGCCCATCAATCTACCTATCATCTATCTCCTATAAAATTCTCCCATATTACAGTTTGTTTTACCAGACTAAAGGGAGCCTCTTACTGACTGTGACTGGTCCAGGGCCCCACTTTGTCTAGAACCGGCTCTGCACACAGTCGTGTGAATGCAGCCTTAGCTAGGATAATCTATTCATGCGTCATCACCGCTTGGCACACAGCCACAGTGTGTCCGGTGCTTCATCTTGCAACAGGGTGTGTGTGTGAATGGCACTGTTGCAGTCTGCCTGCTGTATGTCTATTTAGCAGACAAGTCATTTACAACATATATTGCTAATCAGTACAGTTGCCAGCACAAAATATAGCTTAGCTGCGTGACCTATTGGTAGATAGATATTAGTAGCTAAGTAATTTGCAGTAAATTAGTCTACTAGTGGGGTCCCCCATATAGGAGGGTCTTTTCTTATGTTTCTATTGGCAGTAGAGTCATAGGGGTATAATTTTTATGAAGGGGACATACCCTTATGAAATTCAACAACCCCACAATGTGGGGTACACTGAGTATGAAGTGCCAACAGCACTGCAATCTGAATTCAGAATATTTTAGTGGAAATAGTAATATGTTGTAGTAATATTTAATAAAAGCTAAGTTTTATTCCTACATACAACTTTTCCTTTCTTTCACTTATTTATGACTAACTAATGTTATCTCAATATACAGTATAAGAGCTCCCAGGCTGGCAGAGCTACATTGAACAGATGAAAAATACTTTGCCATTGATTTTAACCAATTCTCATTCTGATACTACTTTTTGTGTAATTTCACTCCATTCTACTTAACTCATTGCATTTTTTCTCCATTGGCATTTTTTGTGTGTGTGGCTGGAGCTAAGTTTTGAAGTGGTAGTAGCTCACAGCTTTTATTTAATGACTTTTGGCTCTATGTCGTATGGTGGGTTTATAGTCATAAATGCAAAGCATTCAAAGCTCAAACAGACCATAGAGAACTCATCACTTAATAATCACCAGAAAATAGGAATTCCATACATTGATACTAATGCATTTTGAACGTTTTATTATTTTAAGAATGACGGGTTTTAGGAGAGGACCTCCCTGTCAGCTTTTTCATTGCGAATACTTTATACTTTACTACTACCTAAAATGTATTAAATATCTAAAAAAATTAACATAATTTTCAAGAGATAAAGAAAAGAAAAATAATTGAATCAAAGCACAATATATAAAATAAAACCGATGAAATATTGTATATAAGACCATGCATTTAAGTTTTTCTCCATATCTTTCCTTATTTACAGTATCTCTACAAATCTAGTATTTGTAAGTTATTCCAGATGTAACCCTTTTTAACTTGAATCAGATACCAGACAACAGAGGCCACTAAAATGAATAGAAAAAGTAAAAGAAAGGACCTCTGCAACAGTCAAATCTATATAAATTGTCACCATTTTAATCTAGGAAATCAATGTTGAGTGTAACCATTGTACTGATATTGATCAATCATTAATCCTATGAGGGGAATTTATTAAGACTGGTGTCTTTGACAAAAGTCTTAATATTACTTCTCCCATACCAGCATTCTTCTGACCAGATGTGCTAAGTGATTCCAGCCTATTGAGTAGATCTGGTAGTGATCTCCGCCAGGTCAGACCTGTTTAGATCAAGGGGACCAAGGCTCTGCACAGGGAAGCTTGGCCAAACACCTGGGAACCTCAGAAAAGGATGGAAACACCACGGAAATGGACAGGAAACAGCAGGGGCAGCATGCATGGATGCCTCTGAGGCTGCTTAATCGCACCATTATGCCAAAATTATGGGCAACAGCATGGCCATGACAGAGTGACAGAATGAAGCTAGATAGCATCTAAAACATCCAATAATTGACCCTGACACTATAGGGGACGGCATGCAGAGGCAGCGGCAGCAGGCTAGAGAGTGGCATGGCGACATACCCTAAATGGACTCAGGCTTCAAACCAATGGGTGGCAGAGAGGAACCAAAGGAGGTGAGCAAGAAGCGCTCAAATAATATCGGTACATGATAAAAGTTTGCCAGTATATTTTGTGGATTACACAGCAGGGTGGCGACAAAGTTAACATGGAAGCCATGAAAACAACCCAAAATTCTGCCTGACACAGCTCGTTTGATAAGGGGACCATGTATGGAGGCAGTGAACTAGTAGTAGATTAAAGGTGCTGCAGTTAAAACTATGTTAGTTGGATCTTGGCATGGAGCTGGCGCTCCGCTGCCAGGCGAGCTTTCGCCAATCCAAGCCCCTGTCTCTAGGCTACTCCCCAAACAGCACTTCTAAGAACCTTTTGTATAAGATCAAGTGTAGTAGCGTTCTTATAAGTTTAGGATATGCCGGGTGAGGGGAATGTAAACAGATGCGCAAGAAGCGCTGAAATAATATCGGTAAATGATAAAAGTTTGCCAGTATATTTTGTGGATTACACAGCAGGGTGGCGACAAAGTTAACAAGTTTGTTGTGGAAGCCATGAAAACAACCCAAAATTCTGCCTGACACAGCACGTTTGATAAGGCGGCCATGTATGGAGGCAGTGAACTAGGCCATGCAAGTGATGTCGCCCCTCCATATGATTCAACCATACGCCAGTTCATGATAGGTTTGGAGGCAGGACAATACTCATTTTTTTGTGATGAGCGCCCTTGATGCATCAAAGAAAGTGAGCAGAGTAAATGCCTCACAGATTTCGTTTGTGCAAGGAGGTTCGGCAGACCCCAAATCCACATGTGCCGCCCTGAAATTCCAATAAGCTAACCAACACCCCGAAGGGATACAAGCACAGAGGAACACAAGTACTCTTAACATCACCTTGAACAAGACTGGCTATTCACGATCATCATACTTCCGTCCCAACAAGAGAGTTCTTCCAATAAATTTCCCGTGGTAGGAAGAGGAAATAATAATCAAAATCTCATCCCTCACTAGTTTAAAGTGATATCCGCAAAAGCCATTGAGTCTGTGATGCTAGCAGCGTTCAGGCATGTTTTTCTATTACTTTCTGAACTTGTGTGTTACCCCCTTTGGCCCTAGTTAGTTTGAAAAAGCCAATTTAATGGTGATTTAAAGAAATCATAGTGGACCAGCAGTCCGCGAATTATCTGTTTTTACTTTAGATTTTTCCATTCATTCGTACAATAAGCCTTTGAGCCTGCATTATTATTGTCAACCCAGCTAGGTGCGCTATGGTGGCCATGTTATTGGGGTCCTCTGCATAAGTCCACTGGTTGGGCTGGACCTTTTATGGTGGTCCCCAATGTTTTTGTCTATGAGTTTCCACTGTACATGGAACGTTTGGGTGTCACTAAAGGCTATTTTCTATGGATGACCACTGTGGCTTGTACTGGTATGTGCCCGAGCCAAGTTTTAGGTTTGCTTGAGTACCACGTGGCTGTCCGTTGAATGGTATTACACCAGGCTAGGTTTTACTAGAAGTCCACTGTGCTGTCACTGTTTCTTGGTCCCGAGAGCTAATTGGCTGTGTTGCCACTGGCATCTTGCCGTTGTAGCGATGGTCGCCGACCAGTCATCGCTAGCTCTGTCAAGTTTCTGCTTAGATAAGGCCAGTTGGCGTTGATAAGGGGACTCCGAAGTTAGCTGTGCTTGAATGGCCACTGTGGGGGGCTGGCACTATATTATGGGGGTCCTAGAATCCTAACGCTGTACATGTTTGCGCTTAGAGCTGGGATCGTTATAAGAAGGGCCACGCGACTAAAAAAATTTAAGTTTCTGCTATGGAGTCTACTCTATTGCTACACGTGTATCGTGGTGGTCACTAAACCTGCTCCACACTGGTGCCACTGGGGGGAACAGAAAGGGGATTTTTATTGAGTATATAATATATTTTTGCTGAAATACAAAACTATTCAATTTAGATAGATTCTACTATGGTGAGCAACATACAAACTGATAACTCCCCTGCGCGCGCGGGCCACAGGTGCCGTGCATAAGTCAGCTAATCCTCCCACCGATGGTTCGTAATAATGACCGGAAGGATCCGTCTTATTTCATGCTGCTGAGAAAGTTACACCTTTATACATAATTTTCAGTTCGAAAATGGGGGGATAGAAAGAGCCAGAGGTGCACAGCGGGTCCCTTGTTAAGAAAAGACAGTATGGGGGCCCCGCTTTCTGCTTTGATGTTGGCATTTAGTGCTTTTCTGAAAAAATATCACCACTGGCCATCCACACCGAGGGCGGAATTACATCCGTCCTAAGACATTACGGAGTTATATAGAACTAGGATGGAATCATTGGCAAATTTACGAAGGTGTTATAAGGGACCGGGACGGCAGGCGGCTCATGGGAACCCACGAAAATCAATGACAATGCACAGATCTATCCTGATTTTTTTTAATTATTCAGAGGTTGTATTAGTTATCACTCTTTACAATATACTTTAAGCTTGCACCAATTACACAGAGAATGTGAGAAAAGACGCAGTGAGCTAACTACCCCAGGCCCTCCCATCCTGTCCTCCACTTTCCTCCCACCTGCTTTATATTCTTGTATTTAAACTAAGGAAATTCGTGTCTGCCCATGTATATTCTGCGAGTAATCACACCTCATATAGTTGTGGCAGAGCTGAATAGAGGCTGGGTAAATGTAAAGGTAAGGTAGATAAAGTGCTGCCCTATCAATACGGAGCGTGTTTGTCTGTTTCTTCTGTACTCTATTTTGTACCCATGCCATCTGGAGTAAATGGGGCAACCTGGGGCATATTTGCGGATCGAGCCCATAATGCGGGAAATCCTGAATCAGGACTAGAGGATTCATCTAAGGGGGCTCAATGTTTGCCCCTTTGTAAAGTTATTCCCCTATTATACATTCTTGTTGGTATTGAGTAAGGGTCTACGAACCAATCACGGGGATTTATCTGCCCCCTCGTCCCCCCCTACTGTAAGAAAAACTGGAAAAATATGATGGAGGAACTTCTCACTGTCGTCGCATCAGTTGTTTCTAGCGTACAAAATGGATCAGAAGGTCTGGCCAGTTGCGCAGAAGGGGAAAATCATGTGCAACATTTTTGGTTTTGACATGCACTTATTTCACTTTAGCACTTCTTACTCGGATTTATTAATGATTCAAGATGTTGGTAGAATAGGTTTTGAAGTTTGGACTTTTCAAAAGTTGATATTTAGCCAAATTCAGCCAGATCTGCCATCTGGCTTAGGCTGATACCTTAGGAATAGACATTGTGGCTATATTTATGCCACTTTTTTTGCAGTTTCTCCAAAAAGCCGGAAAAAAAATCTATGTAGTCATTAACATTTCAGATGCACTTCTCTCATTGGGCCCTTTACGTACCGAGTTGTCCGCGGGTCTGGATGTCCCCGAAAGATCATATGCCGACTGGAACACGGCAACAATACACTAACGATGTGAGGCCCCTTTTCAACCTTTTACAGGATTCGTAGTGTCTCTTCCCTGCGCACCTGTCACACCAGAGGGCACCTTCGTACTACAAACCTCTTCTTCCCGGGGGTAAGGAATAACTGTTGGATATCTGGACACCTGCTTGAAATAAATCCTGCGCTCAGCTCCGAATCATTGATTGTACCACAGCACGCCCCCAGTTCGGTCTGCCGGCGTGAAAGCAAGTGCACCGCGCACAGATTACAAAATCCGATCACGAATCCGACACCCATGTAAAACGTGGGTGGGGGGTGTTGTCCCATGTGAAAGGACGGAGCACTGAAAAGGCAATAATCCACGTCGCTTCCAATTTGTCTAGACGCAAGATAGTCATCATAAAAGTGGGTCACACACCTACAAACAATGCGCAGAGTCCTCTAATCTATAAGTTTTATGTCCTGTGAGACAATTTATTTCCCGTAAAGGCTGTCCCCCAGCGATATACAATAAATGAGCAGGGTAGCATTTACTGATTGATGGCAGGAAGGCAGAGATCTGAAGATGAACGGGGTCCTGATGACTACTATGATGACTAGAGTGTAGATCAAGGTTGTATCAATTAGACCATTGCTTACTACAAGACCGAAACTGGAATCATAACAGCATTCTTGAAAGCGATCAACTGATTGTTTACTCGAACAAGGGAGGAAACATAGGTTCCGTGCAAATCATATAGGGGTTTGTTTATGCATCAGCGGTACCGTGCACTCTTCTAGACTCTCTGTGGCTAAGCCCAAAGGTTGGAACGTGGCTGATCCTTTGGTTCCAGCATCTTCTCCATGAAAAAGCATACCGGCTAGTATTAATGTAGAATTCCCTTTCAGAGGATCACAAATTTTCAGTTATATTAATAATGTAATACGATTATATGTGGGAGGGAATTTTCCATTAAAAAAGCCCAACGTTTTAAATGAAGCATGACATAATGATGAGCCCACAAACCGACCAGCACATTATGGCGCTGCTATAGCAAATCTTTTACAGGAAACACTGGCAATTGTAAAGGTGTTTGTAGACCAAACTCTCAAACAATGTTCCTGTGGAATGTCCAGCACCGTGGTCAATAGCTGTTGAAATGTTCAGGGGATCCGGTTTTAATGTCTATAGTTATAATGTTGACTGAATCAATAAGTGAGAAAGCGGTGGAAGGGGACATTTGCCATGGAGCTACTCACAAATTCTCTAGTGAGACCTTAGGAGGGCACACATAATATTTAAAGAAGATCTGTAACATTACCAAGCCTGGTTGTTTTTACGGAATTCCAGTTATCACAAATAGGTCGATTGCATGATTGTCAAGTTGAGTGAGTCAAACATACAACTGTTAAAACCAGTAGCTGCACCTACCAAAGGGAGGAGGCCATAGAACCACCAGGGCCACCGTCATGGGAGGTTTACTTCGAAAGACCCGAAGAGGGACAGTCCACCCCTATCCTGGTTTGAGACGTCGACGATACACCAGCAGATTGCAACAGAAGATAGACTCGCTTTTGTACCAGTGTTGTGTGGTAGACAATGAAAATGAGTTGCATTCTTTTAGTTGATGAGGCTGTGCCACAACGAGGAACCCACGTATCAAGGAAATCGCGCACCGGTCCAATATGGTATTTCCACATCTCTGAAACCTACAACCTCCAATTCTGAAGCTATAATATTACAAGTGATCCTTAACTACTGACATTATACAATTTTATCCAACTAAAGCTGCACCTAGAGCTCTTATAGAGTCATGTAAAACTCCTGTAGATAGCCACAGGGATATCCACTGGTTTCAGATATTCTGTAATCTTCAGTTGGTAGTACTAATGCTGCGAAACCAATAACCACTACTTTTCAGGCAAGAGTATGTAACGCGGAAATGTGTGTAGAAATGTCTCACCGAGAAACACTCAGTGTTCTGAGCATGGACATCTTACAAACAAGCTTTCTTTCTAGGAGGTAAGAAAAGCGCCCTGTTGGGCCATTCGTATCAGTTAAGTGGTATCTACTTTTCCCAGGGCTCCTATCCCTATTCTTTGTGTTTTTTCCCACGACGGGTGTTCACTTTAGGAGGTTATGAGTAAGTGTACTGCGTTAGTGATGCGTTGCTCCTTCTCTGTGTCAAACACCACGAGCTATCGGCAAGTATCAATGTGAACGGGCCTAAGTGGTAAAGCATGTAGGGTTCATAGGGATCACGTCCTCAGATCACACATATTTGGACTGTGACTGTATATGTGAATGTTCGGGTAGGGGGGATAAGGTTGTATATTGTTTGCTTTGCAAGCGCTAGTATTGTATGATGTATTTTTTTTTTGGCAATTTTCGTTCGTCAGGACAGCACACGGCTAGGTGCCGCCGGGGACGCAATGTATAGGGTGTAGATGAAAGATGCTGCAGAATTGAATATCTCCCGCGGATACCAGTAATTTTACTGTAAACAGTCAGTCGAAGTGATTTGCCCTCGAAAAAGTGCTCCTCAGACGATATATGGTAATTGTTTTACTAGTGACAAGACGAGGCTATTAGCGCAGATTTTACTAATATTTCATTCATTGCCTAAGACCCAAGCTCCGGTCTCCTGCCGGCACTCTGACTTTGAAAAATCCGTGGCCAAGCGTATATATTCTCAGGACTTGAGGAAGTATGATAATCAGCTGCCAGATGGAGCAAGGATCAAGTATGTCAATCCAACGCATAGTTTCCTGTACCCATCAGTAACATCTCTGATATCTGCCCTGTGTAATCTAAGAAGAATATTAGGAGTAGATTAACAATTTCTAACAGTGGATATGTCCAACTAGAGCTGTGTTCACATCTGCATCTGGGAAACCTGACACAAACCTGGTCGGTAGTCATTGAGTTCACTGGTGCCCATTGGGGTCCAGGTATAATGATTCCATCCCCGCCTGCATTAATTTGATTGCTTCTAGGACAAAACAGGAATGGAAAGTCCCATCAGATGCGGTCCAGGAGGACTAACCATACAAGATGGGAGATTCACGAGAAAGTGTTTACAAAATCAAAGAGGAAAAAGCTGCCACGTCCAGTCAAAAAAGAGCCCTTTTATTCATACGCCCATGAAAACACTTGAACAACTTTTGGGGCCTACGACGGCCATACATACACGCGTTTTCAAGCAACCATACGTTCATGACTAGGGTATAGTCCATGTGAATAAATCATTTTAATATTGGTTTAAAGGAAACCAGCTTGAGTCGTCATGAAAAGTTATTTGTACAGAGATAACTTGTGCCATGACGCAATTGGTAGTGGGAAAACTTACATTTGGCATGGCCAAATGCTCAGTAATTCAAGTTAAAGATATATTCCAGTAACATAAATACTTTCTATTCCACGGATACAGTAACTTGGTAATTGGTGTGGACTCCATGTTGTATCCCCCAGATCACGAAAAGGTGCGTCTCTTGTACTTCCAAATAGAGTAGCCGGTCAACATGTGCCCTATATAGAGTTCTCTATATGCATTATCTCTATTATGGTGCGATGAATAGTAAGTAGGCTACTCAAATACTCTTCCCACATTCCCTAAAGAGCCGTTGAGCATAAGGCATCTACAGTTGAACTAACATCCCTGAAGTTTGTGGGTCATTGCAGGAACTACCCACCAATAAGTTCATAGGGAGTGAGCTTATGTTGCCGGAATATCCATTCAATCCAGTTCAATTACATTTATAAGGATCATTATTTGGTGACATACTACTGTATATTACATAAAATTGGTTCCACAAAATTAGTAACTCTCCCCCTGCGATATAAGTACATCCCACCAATCAGTCGATAGAGTCTTTTATGTTACTGAATATCCAATCATAGATTTCATTAAATGATTCGGATCATTATTGCGACTATGGTTAGCATTACAGCCTTGCATCGCTTGGGACGTGGTTCAATTCCAGGGGTCAACATCTGCAAAGAGTTTTTGTATGTTCTCTCCGTGTTTGCGTGAGTTTCCTCTGGTCCTTCAGTTTTCCTCCACCCTGCTCTAAAACATACTGGTAGGTTGATTAGATTGTGAGCTCCAGGGGGCCAGGGACCAATTGGGCAAGCTTGTTGGGGCTGGCGGTAGTCTGTGTGCGCTATATACAGATTATTCTTATTTTATGGATTACCTAAAATTGGTTCCACATATTATAACTCTCCGCCACACGATATAGTAGCACCCACCACCATGAGAGTGTTGGGTCCCATGCTGGGAACTACTACCAATCATTGCATAGATAGAACTTTATGTTGCGGGAATATCCTGTCATAAATTTCATTACATTTAAAGGGATCATTATGGGACATACTACTGTATATACATAAAATGGGTTCCCAAATTAGGTAACTCTCCCCCACAATAAAGTCACACCGTCCATAAAGTTTGGAGGCCATTGCCCCATTGGCTGGATAGGAGGAATTTATGTTCTGGAATATCCAATCATAAATTTTATGCAAATGGATCAGGATCATTATGTGCTTTAGACCTAAATTGGTTCCACGGATTAGTAAACTCTCCCCCAATGCCCTTTGTGAAGAGTGGTAAGAAACCTTTCGTGCATACAGCTCATGAACTCTCTTTCGCCTTAACGACATACTTTAGATGTTTTGTATTTATTAAAATCACGTACATGGCTTGTGGACAGAACCTCAAGACATTCATTGATGAAGGATCCAATTACATCTCAATTATTAGGACGGACAAACATCAATGATGTCTCGCTGGGTGAAAAATGAATTAAACATATTGGAGGTTTTGCTGAATGGTTTCTTTTTTCAAGATAATACGCTACCATTGCCGGATATCATGTTCACAGTCCCCGTTTCATATAATGATGTGCAACAAATAAGAATGTTTAATGGGAAGTAAGAGGTTTTCAATCACCATGCAGTTAAGTCAGTCCTTGTGCTGTATGATCACTTTACTTATGATTCTATAACATCCATAAAAGCCCGGGGGCTTTGGTTTATCGACCACTCTCAGACAAATGTGGAAATCGCTTAGGTCACACTCTCGGTCATTCTGCAACGCCTATGAGATGATCAATTACGCCCATAAAATAATACTACCCCATATCTCCCTTTACCAATAGGACAGAGTCATTAGTTTTCTGCAAGTCTCGGCCGCTAACACCCCTTGGTGTTGCTGATTATTCTGTGATTTCCAGTAATCTTCCTTGTTTTTTAAGAGATTTCCGTCTGTATCGTCCCTGCAGATCTCTAGTTCCTGCTTTTGTTTAGCCACACATCTGCTCATTGACTTATTATTAGTGAGGATTCTTGAAGTCTGTTCATTTTCTTATGGGGGGACAGAAAATGAACAGACTCATAAGATTAAGGGCAGAACGATTACATACCTGTCGATACACATGTGGCAATGTATAACCTTTCATCAGGCGTGTTACTGTAGGAATCTCACATTAACAGTAAGGAGACACTGACCTATCACAATGGTCTCTTCCACCATCTGCGTGGCTCATAGAAGCAGTGCTGATTTGCTGGCTCTTATAATCCAGGGAACTTCAAAGTCCTTTGAATAGTTGTCCATTGTTCAACAATAACTATTTCCCCCCCCCGGTAGCGACACTTGAATCTATGACCTTAGCTTTTCTCCTTTAAATCTCTATCTAGGATATCAATAAGAAATAATAAAGTTGAGGCTTGATGTTTAAACCCCCCGTAGATTGATACCTTTGTTGGCCTCAAGTTACAATACTAGAAACTTTTGTCAGCATTGTAAATGTTACAGAATAGGGAACTCCGGTGTTAGAGTTCACCTAATAAATCAGCTAGCAAAGCCTTTGTAGAAGGTGGATACATGAATCTACAATATTGTCTGGAGTATAGAGCTTAACAGTATCAATACACCATACACGGGATGAGGGGCTACAATATTAGAGGATTTTATAGAGTGTATTTTTTAATTACTTGCTGTTCTTCTCTACAGAGTCTGGGTGTTTTTAATGTGAAAGAATGGCCATATTGAAACTTTGGCTTGGATAGTTTCCTATTTAACCGCAAGATACGAGCCATTCTTCTCATTTTTATGTAGATGACGGCTGAGAGATATTCATAAGCCAGCACCTGGTTGCTCTGATAGCACCAGAAAATCTTCCATTTTTCTCCAATGTATTTCAACATATGTAGGCTTAATGTAAACATTAGCCAACTTAGGATACTCAAGCACTTCTATGCTGGTTTATTTAAGTTTGGAGATGGGGGTTTCGTATCGTATTTGCAGGATCCATCCTGCGGCTTGGCTTACAAATTTGCACAATACTGACGCACAATACTTTCATGTGAAACTCGCCTCCAGAACGTATGTGCATTAGACAACAGTTCTTAAGAGAACCTGCAGTAGAATTCATTTTAAGATAAGTGACAGTTTTAAAGGGAACCTTTTAACCACATTTTACAATAGCAGCTATACAAGTTCCCATAGGAGAGCCCAATGTCTAACTGACACCCTCTTTAAGCAACATTGCTTCCCATCACATCCCCAAAATAACTTATCTTATTTACCCGCCACAGAGGGGGGCAGTGTCTTGCTCGCCGACCCCATCCCATCTACAACACAAAAAAACACCCCCCGCCCCCATGTCTCATCCTACTTTAAGCATGTCATTTGACCAGGGCCATGCTCAACTAAGGGCCGTCATCTATTTAAATTTTCAATGTTTAGCCATGTATGTATCTGATCACATGCAGTTAAAATCATGGCATGATCCCAGCTTGCCTCCATGGACTTCTAATCCTCTCCATCCTCCCTGGATGCATTCTGTGATTTCTTGTGTTAGATATATGCGAGGGGAGACTGTGCAAATGTAACATGACTCTTAGGACATCACCCTGGTCATGACTGAAGTGGCTAATGCTGACCGAGTCTCTCTCTCTCCGCAATTTTTACATGGCACACATGTTCTGTGGCAGTGAAGACCCTGTCAATCAGGGAAAAGGAGGCAGGCAATATCAGTAACTACTAATGAACGGCAGGGCTTCATTGGACTCACATAAGGATAAGGTAATCTTGATGGAAACGATTTTAATTTTTAGAAAAAAATTCCAATTTCTATACCCAGCAAAAACAATAAAGCAGCAGCAGCCTACAATACTGGGGCGTTGAGAGCCTATGGTTTCTTGGTATGAACTGCAAAAACCATGGGCTAAATCCCCTTATAATGCAGTTTCACCCAGATGTACTGGTATATAAGACTTTAGCAAAAAAATTGATGGTGTGTAGTCTAGACGACTATTTATGTTATAAAAAATGACAAGTAACACATACAACCTAAATGTGGTTGTTAGAAAAAGTCATAAAACTTATATCTCTATACACATATATGAAAAACAATATGACAACTGGACTTTAACTGCTCTAACCTGTTCTACTATCAAAAACAGTGTTTGTGCCAAGTACTGGTGACAGGCAGGAGAGGCTGGATATTCCATTACATTGGAGTTGATCCTCTACCCATTTCTATGCACATATCAATATTCTTTCAACTGTTGAATTGATATCGATCCCACACATGTCTATTCCTGGTCTCAGACTAGGGAAAATAAGCAACAGAAAGGGCAATGAACTATAAGAATCTGTAAGTTTTGAGTAAAAAGATGGCAGGACTCCCAATGAGCCATGAGACCTGATACTCCGACCCACACGGTGATTAACACAGAGCTCTCCCACATCCTTTGTGACAGGTGAAGGTGCTGTCACTCACTTGGGTGGGTGGCCTATCAGGGCTCACATTGCCTGTTCTTGAGTTCAGACATCATTTTACTTATCGTTTTACTCAGATTCGCTCCAATGATCTAGAGCTAAATATTACTGTCTCCCTCTATTATACTGTATATATATATTCCATTGCTTGTTTCCATATCATAGTGCAAACTGCTTTGAGCTATTTTGTAATGTCCTTCTTCTAAATCCAGTTGTGTTCAATCATTTCCAGGTTTGGGCCATATTTTAAGCAGGACCTCGGTTGCACGTCACACTTGCGCCCCTCCCTTAACCCACTCCCGGACCCCAGCAAGGGCGGAGTGGGCCCATTCGGAAGTTACTGTTCCCGTCCCGTTAAACGCCGCACACTTGCTGCCGCCGTGACTTTAAGTCCCCCCTGCGTCTATGTTCTCCCCTGGTGTCCCAGTGTGATTGTGTGGCACGCCATGGTGTCCCATGGTGATGTGTGCACTCCCTGGTGTCCCCAGTGGTGATGTGGTGCACTCCTGGTGCCCCAGTGGGACGTGGTCACTCCCTGGTGTCCAAGTGGTGAAAAATGTGTGTACTCCCTTGTCTCCCAGGTGTGATTGTGCACTCCCTGTGTCCAAGTGAGATTGTGGTAACTCCCTGCTCTCCCAGTGGTGATGTGTGCACTCCCTATGTCCATTGGTGATGATTTACTCCCTAGTGGACTCAGTAGTCATCATATACTCGTAGGAAACCATGTTGATTTCTACTCTCTGTAGACCATAATAGCACTTTTGTTCTCTACTGTAAATCACTTGTACTCCTGTCACTATGTTTGAGTTGGGGGCTACTTCGGCTTAAATCAGCTTATTACTGCACCTATAGTATCCCTGACCCCAAATGTGGGGATAATACACGCATCTTTACTAATATGGTAAATGGAATTAACCCATGTGAATATGCTCGGTAAATAAACTTTTTGTAATGACAACCACCTTCCTACTAATATTGCTATTACTGTATTTACAATAACTGTTCCCCGGAAAAGGTGAGAATTTTTAATGAAACTTTCTCCATTTCCAACTAGTGAAACTTTCTTTTGGAATGGGCTTCAGATTCCTCATATAAATGAGGTGTCCCTGGTAGGACAAAGGACAAGCCATTCTCACCCCGGAACACGATGGCATCTCTTCATGTATACAGGACTCTCCTTTGTAGATTCCCGTGTTTTAGAAGTCTTAAATCATCAGCCAACATAGATGGTAATGCCCACACAAGCCCGATCAGAAGGCCAGAATGTCTTTTTGAAGAGAACCTTTTTCACATCACGTCTTATTATCTCCTTCTTGTGAAAGTGAGGATAAAGAAAAGAGAAGTGTAAAGGGAGTGTGACATTTGATAGGACTCAGATCTAGCGAACAAGTCAATGGAACAGCTCTGGCAATATATTGGTATCGAACCCTCAAACAAGTTTTTATGTTCATGTGAAATGAAACAGGAATTTTGAAGAAAGACGACTCTGGAGATAAAAGCCTGGATATCTGTTTAGTTCCAGGATTAAAGGGGCTTACTAAGGCAGAATGTGTGATTTTTTTTCTCTTATATCATAGTTTCCCATCTTCCCTTCCTCATGATGTTCTATAACATATAGCAAACTATGAAGCCAGCTATAATCTAGGGATTTCATTACACGATTTGCGAAGGTGGATTACAACAAACATCTATATAGGAAATCCCGTATCTGCACCCCCCTGTCCCATTGGGCTGGGAGAATACCAGGACTCGGCTATCTTTTTAGCAGCAGTAGTATATGACAGCTCTAGTTGTTGAGCAGGGATGCTCGGGTCACCACTGGGAACATCTGATATATAACAGCACTAGATGTTGTCCTGTACTTAAAGGGCCTGGTAACTCCGTTGTGGATGATTCAAAGAACGTAGCATAATGATTTACTGGAAGCCGCGTCATAATTACTAAGTTTATTTAAAACCAGAGGTTGCTACTCCGCTTGGGAGTAGGGGTTTATTAGTAGACTTGCCATTTTTTAAGGATGTACCTAACCAGAAAAACTAAACGCTGAATCTACATTTTTCCCCTAGTTTGACCTTAATCTCTGTGCGCCCCCTTAATATAGATGTAAAATATAAAAACTTTTGCCTAAACCCTGCCCTAAGCAAAAATAAGCCGTTCTCTAATTTACCTAGAATTAGGTTGGCATTGTGCTTTTCTGGCTGCCATGGGAAACCATGTAGTACAGCTAGAGATGACGGAAAGGCTTGTTGAGGGGCTGTAGTACCTGTAGTCTATCACAAGCATGTAACTCCTCACAGGCTTCAATCGCCAAGTGCAAACATGCTGGCCGTTTGGGGTTTCATTGCCCTGACTTATTTCACACCTGGAAGTTACCATTACAGCTGAATCTGAATCAATATTAAACATACCTGATTATCTCTGGATAGGAAAAGCACCAACATGATAAAGGTATTGTTGTAATTGTTGTGTAAGCTCTCTCCAGATGTGCTAACACTATTTTGTCAGTAGCTTGACCGTTACCTTAAGGAACGCTACCATCCAAATCAAGATGGAAACCGGGCACTGACTCATAGATCCAGGCACCTTGACTGTGGTAATCTTCTTATGTGTTTTCTTATGTGATCCTTATAAAATCACCTTTTAAAGTTATGCTGTGGGTGTTACCGGGCCCCTCAGTGCTGTATTCGTCAACAGGCATTGACGTGTGCAGGATCAGGTCTCCCCTCCCACAGCTGCTCTCAGCACTTCTCCCTTCCTCCCCTTCCTGATTAGTCGCATATCAACGAGAAAGTTTCAGTACACGTTGGGGAGGGGTGGTGGCCACTGTACATAAGTGAAAGCGACGCCACGGTGGGCTCTGGTCACACCCTCAGAGCACTTAGCAAGATTTTAGAAGTTTTTTAGAAGGCGAAGGCATGGAAACAAAAATATAAAAAGATTACACAGTCATTTTTATGAGTATGTGCCTTTGTTTATCATCTTGTGTTAAATTTCCTATAAAACTAGCACTTTCTCCAGTTTTAAGGTATCAAATTTCTGTTGTAGGGGGGCCAGCAAGGCGAATGTTTTCTCAGGTGTGGCCAACCACCATTGTGATGTGCCATTCTAGAAGGAACTGACCATCATCAATTTCAACCTCTCAAATGGGTTGGGGCACTAGTATATAAGCTTTTCAAATGTCTCAGACATAGCACTTTAGGCCTGGTTTCACATATCGTGAACTGCCCATCAGTCCGATATTCTCCCATCCTTCTAAGATGGGCCCCATTTCCCCTGTTTAGTACATCTCCAATGGCGTGCTAGTCCGAAAATGGCCACGTAGTGATGCACATGCCACTGGTGGGGGAGGGCAGCATGTCCTCCCCCGTCCGTCAGCTACATTGATTTAATACACTTGGCATAATATCGTGATGTATGAAATATACTCATTGGTGGATTGGTTTTTCTGGGACCCCAAGTAAAGTGATAATATCTTTGGGGCCCCACTAATCAATGTCAGTGTTGGTAAATCCCCGCCCCCACCATTATCCCCTTCCCTTTGTGGGTTGGGATGTTTAATTACTTCTCCTCAACACTATCCACTTACTTCTTCTTGCGGTCCAAAACGTCCCTCACTTTGCGATAGGACGCCCCGTGAGACAGACCTCATATACACCCAATATTCCATCCCCCAGCTGTGGAACTCCATTTTCCACAGATGAACCATTCTAATATCTATATGTGATTATCCTGTGATATGCCATAAATATGTGAGCGATGAGAAGGGGCCCTGTAAATTTTACAAGTTGACGCCGCATGGATGAAGCTTTCACCTGTCCACAATTAATGTACATGTGCCTTTTTCGCTATATAACCTGAGGCTACAACATTTTTCATCTATTGAGGTACTTTTTTTTAGGCACAATCCATATGTACATAGGCGCAGGAAAGATAGAGGACTGTTAAGAACTTGTCTTTGCCCTTTACTTTACCGGCAAATTGGTTCCTTGTGTTTTCCCTGAATGTCAGCATCATGGGGCTGGAGACGGCACGGGGTCCACCTTAAGTCACACGCCACACCCTCTCTCTTTTCCTGGCAGCTGTCCCCTGTGGTCAGCTTGTGGCAGAGCTGCTCTCATAGACTGATGACAGCCGAGACTGTGAACAGATCATTGCACTTTTACAGTCATTCCAACCACATCTTCCCTGACTAGTCCATGACTTCAGCTACCAGCACACATATGCCATCTTTTAATAGGTCCATTAAACAATTTAACTATTATTCCCAATAATCCACCGTCATAGGACAAGCCTGGCAAAACAGAGTTTGTATTTTTCTGCCTAATGTCTTGTGCTGGGACGCGATTTCACATAAGAGAGACTCTAGAATGGACATTACATACTTTACCTATAGTTTAAATTGGTTTACAATTTGAATGGTTCAAATCTCGTAATCCTTTAAAAAAATTGAATCTTTAGTTGTCATTAAAATATTGTAGCATCACTGTACCATTTTTTTATGTAAAAATATCACCTGAAATTATTAAGTTCTATTGGTTCCATGGTATATATTTTATATTTGTTTTACACATTCATAACACAACAAAGATTCATTCTAAAGCTCCGCTTCTAATCTTTTGCAACATGACTTGGCATGGCCCACTCCACACCCCTCCTGCCCACTCTAACCCCCTCCCCCCCGGCCCACCTCTAAAAACCCCTCCCTGCCCCTCCGACACATCCCTGCCCACACCACATCCCTCTCTGTTCACGACAAACCCCTCTCGTCCCACTCCAACACCCCTCCCACCCACTGTAAACCTTCTCCTTGCCCACTCCAAACCCCTCCACTGCCCACTCCACACCAATCCCTCCCTGCTCACCCACAGCAAGCCCTGCCCGCATCCCATCCCTGCTCACACACCTTCGCTCGCCCCTCTCTCTGCCAACTAACACCCCTCTCTGCCACACCACACCCTCCCTTCCTACTCATCCCCCTCCCTGCCTACTCCAACACCCCTCCTTCCCACTCCACACCCCTCCCTGCCCACTCCACACCCGCCTGGCCCCTTGGCAGTGGCCTGGCATAAGGTGGTACCTACTCCCAACTTTGTCCAGGCTTTTATGTTATTCAAGCCCAATACATCTTGCCCATGTCTTTAATCTTTCTAATTCTCATAGAATACAAAGCTGATGCGAATGACAGATGAGATTCCTTATCTATATTTCATATATTATACCATGTCTAGGATCATACAGTCCAATAAGAGGCATCTGAATTGACCCCCCCCCTCCCCCTTAAGCAGCCATCACAAGTGACTCTTCGTCTCTGCTTAATTTTCTTATGACCTGTCAGGGGTGAATTTTATAGTGGTATATTTCACATAAAGATAAACTCACTTCGAGGGATACTGTTAAATTTGTAAAATCTATGTATCCCTTTAAATTAAATTTCTTTTATCTAAATAAATCAAAACATTTTAAAAATGATCATTGCTTGCAAGTTGCGGTCATTATTTTTGTAGCATTGGTTTTGTAATTTTGTTATTAAATTCACTGAAGTACATTTGTTTTGAATATCATTACTCAATAATTTTTTTTACAAATCATAAAATAACAACAAAATCCATTCTGACCTCCACTTTCAAGTTTTTGGGCCTCAATTTAACTTCAGCAATTTTTCTCTCTAAGCTGGCCATGCTTACAATCAGAATATGTTTATCTAAGGAGCATAGCGTAAATTAGCAAAGTAAAGTGTCTCTTACATTCTTCATCCCAAGGGCTTGTTCTCTTTTCCATATCATTTCTATGCACTTTAGCATCAAATCAGTGATAATGTATCCCCTCGAATGCTCAGCCGAGCTGTACATTAGACAGCAATCAACACCCACCCTAAACGTTAGGACACGAATTCTCCCCCATGCATCAAGTAATTACAGATTGTGGGAATTCTTGCTTAGTGAGGGATCACACTCAAGTCAGTGGGTTTACAGTAAGGCTTATGGTCAAGTCAGGTCCATGGATTTATACAGCACAGGCTCATTCACCTATGGGATATGGAGGAACAACATCACTTGAGACAGTCTAATGAAAAGCGACAACTATTGTATCGGCTTAATAGCACAGAAAAGCAACTCAGCGTCTGTAGAGATATGGAGAAAAGGACCCCCAAAACTATTCTACAAGACCCCACTTACTCGCCTTTGGAAAAGTCTCCCCAAACCCTATTCAGCTATTACACTGTACACTGGCCAGCCCAAACCTCTGTTCATAGGTAAGCTTCTGTCATGCACCACTGTGGAAGGTTATCCTTAAAGGGGTATTCTCATTGACATTCTCTATTAATTTAATGTACCTTCATATATATCATTGCTCGTTGGATATTATTAAAAAAATTGTACCTGTGGGAAAAAATTCCATAAATGTACTAGTTGTGCCCTAGAAATAAGATAGTTGTCCTTGGATACACCACGCGCTGGGTATTGCACAATGACGCATATAGTTCTGCATATGACATTCCGGGATTTCACTAACGAGTGTTCTCATGTCATTATGTGGGACTGAGTGATTGGGGGGTGCTCTAATATCGCATGTCTGGCCACTGCTGGAAAAGTTCGTGTGGTTGGATCCAGGACAGCAGTGATACTTTGGCTGGGCAATTATCTTCACAAGGTATTTTTTAACATAACATGCAGCTGAAGAAATTTATTTATTGGTAGATAGAATTAATTAGAGGTGAATGTGAGATAGAAAAGCCCTTTACAGTAGTCTATCAACTCTCCTAACTGTTTAATATGCTGGCAGTATATTGAGAGAATATAACTGGGGAATTATCATTAATGTTTGCGTGGATTTTTCCTTCCACACCCAAAACAATACTTGTAGGTTGATTAGATTGTGAGCGCCATTTGGACCAGGGCTGTTTGGCAAGGTCTAATGCAGCTCTGTATAATCTCGTGCGCTATATAATAAATAATTATTACTAAAGAATTATTATTTATTATACGTCCTTATTTATGTCTATTTTCCCATTTTTTTTACCCCCATTATTCTGTATGCTTATGAGTGTGCACCCCCCCCCTGCTGTGTCGGAGCAATACTCAGTCTTTAATTCAACCTGCGCCCCACCTCATAAAATATTCCATTCACGGACCCTATTATGTTAGAATATTAACAAATACTTGACCTAATACAGCATAACAACACTATTGGGGCACGTTTTACTAATGTCGGGAAACGCCGCATTTTCCTTGTGTTCCGGATTTTATTGAGTCTGTCCTGAATTGTCCTGGTTTTTTGGTGCACATCTAATGGATGTGTGTCCGCATTTCGGCGCGAGTCTTGCATGCAACACAATCTCCGAGTCTACGGCATAAAGGGTGTAGTTATGAATAAGTTATATCATACAAACATCTCCCTCATTAATGGAGGAGAAGAAATTCAATGAGAAGAAACAGGATAAAAATGACTAAACAATTCTGCTATAGATTAACACGGTTCAGGGTCCTTCCCCCCCCCCCCCCCCCCCCCCCCTCCTCTTCTCAACATAAAGAACCCAAAGATGTGCAGACACTTGTTTGTGATTGACCCATGGATGCTCCTAGTGATGGAGTGGTAATGGTATCCATCATCTGGGAAGTGCCACCACATGTCTGCCCACATAACACACCCTGGTGACAGATAAACGTTTACAACTGTTAGTGTGACTTCCAAGGTCCGTGCTGTGCTGACAAGATAGTGGGACAAGACACTCAGACTAATGCCCGGCATGGGAGCTTAGAAAGTTCATAGTGCATCTGCTGGAGAGACGATGCTATGGTCCTGTTATTAATATACAGTCACTGGTTGAGTTACAAATTGGAATACAGGCAGTCCCCCACCCCGAATCATACAAGATATGGTTCTGTAGGTTTGTTCTTAATTTGATTTGTATGTAAGTCGAACTGTAGACTTTATCCATTGTACCCCCAGCCAAATTTGTTTTGGTCTCTGTGAACAAATGCTATTACAATGTTGATTGTCATTAGAACATGATAACAATAAAGCTTCATTGTAGACACCGTGATCTGTTACAACAGCTGTTTATTGTAGTCTAAGGCTAAAGTACAGTAACTGGCCCAACATCCCGAGGTCCCGTCTGTAACTAGGGGTCGTATGTCGTCACTGTTCTTATAGGGATCGCCTGTATTTTAATCCCTTCCTTCACTAAGGATCATAATAATCCTCACAATAAATTTTCATTTAATAGACAAGTAGTATAGATTATAAATCATCGATATTTGTCACTTAGAAACGTGTTGGACTGGCCCCACCAAAGCTCAAGAATCCTCCGTGGTCCCAGGTTCTAACACTTAAATAATGGGCCCCAAAGATCTTTATTTAGAAGTGAATTGAGAATCACGGGTATTATGTCTATTCATATAGAACGATTCCCGATATTATATATTAATGAGATCTTTTTGATGATACATCCTACATGATATGATTTTTTTTAATGTATTTTATGGTTTAAGGTTGGACCCCTCAATATCACCACCTCTGATTGGCCCAACACATGCCGTCCGACACTACTGAAAAGTGTCACTGAATTTTCAAAAAAATTGAAGTTTCTCCATGACTGAATGTAACACCCTCTCTACTCTCAAAACACTAATTTTTCATGAAAAGTTTCAATCTCGCTTTGTAATTTTTTTTTTTTAAATTAAGGATTTTTTTCAAGGTCCCTTCTTTCCCCCACTTTAGTACTGAGGTGGATGTCAGCAGAAGCTTAAACACATTTTTACAGTTCATGTGAAGAAGTAGAAATGTTTATGTTTTATCATACTGATTATGCAAACACCAAATAATTTCACTTATCTCATATACGTGCTGTTTTGTGCGCAGAATTGATGCCATTCATAAATATTTTTATATTGTATGAATTTTAATATAATAATTCCTTTAATTAAATATATTGCAGCATAGAGTTACACAGTTCTGCGTCAGAGCTTGCTAAATCGGCCTTGTCCCCATGAGAGGCTCACATCAATCAACGTACTATGTAATGTTTTGGAGTTGGGGGAAACCGGAGGACCCGACGCCCGTAGGAAACCCACCATACATGAGAACACTCTTTCATTATGATTAATAGAAAAACGAATACAAGTCCAGGCGCAATAACAAATGTTACAGCAAAGATAGATTTCACATATAATATAGCTGGGTGCTATTAAAATTAATATTCTAATGATTAGTCGCGATGGAAAAAAGGCGAGCACTAAAATGCTCGGGGTTACTCGTTATTCGAGACCAACTTTTCCCCGATCTCGAGTGCTCGTCTCGAATAACGAACCCCATTAAGTCAATGGGAGACTCGAGCATTTTTCAAGGGGACCAAGCTCTGCACAGGAAGCTTGTCCAAACACCTGGACCCTCAGAAACGGATGGAAACACCACGGAAATACAGAAACACAGGGCAGCATGCCAGGGATGCCTCTGAGGAGGCTGGCATAATCGCACCATTATGCCAAATTATGGGCAACAGCATGGCCATGACATAGTGCGAGAATGAAGCTTGATAGCAGCGAAAACTGCAATAATGACCTGACACTATCGGACGGCATGCAGATGCAGCGCGGCAGCTAGAGAGTTTCATGGCGATCCTACCCGAATGTACTCAGCTTCAAACCATGAGGTGGCATAGAGGACCAAGGAGGTGAGTCAAAAGCACTCCAAATAAGATCGTTACATGATAAAAGTTTGCCAGTTTATTTTTGTGGATTACACACAGGGTGGCAACAAAGTTAACATGGAGCGCATGAAACAACCCAAAATTCTGCCTGACACAGCTCGTTTGATAAGGGGACCATGTAGGAGGCAGTGAACTAGTAGAGATTAAAGGTGGCTGCAGTTAAAACTATGTTAGTTGGATCTTGGCATGGAGCTGGCTCTCCGCTGCCAGGCGAGCTTTCGCCAAGCCAAGCCCCTGTCTCTAGGCTACTCCGCCAAACAGCACTTCTAAGAACCTTTTGTATAAGATCAATGGGTATCGTTTATTATAAGTGAGGATATGCCGTGATGGTGAATGTAAACAGATGCGGGTCAAGAAGCGCTGAAATAATATTGGTAAATTATAAAAGTTTGCCCCAGTATATTTGTGGATAACACGCAGGGTGTCGACAAAGTTTTAACACTGGATGTGAATCCATTAAGCCCCCAAATTGATCTTCCTTGACACACCCCGTTGATAAAGGACATGTATGGAGGCGCTATATGGACGACTTTGGAGGTACACGGAACAACGTGTGGAGGCTGCTATGGTACGATTATTTGGATAGTGCTGTATGTGGCATCCCAAAAATTTTTCAAACCAAGGAGCAGTAGGTTGGCCTCCAGTAAATGTCTAATTGAGTGCCTGTATGTGGCAGTCCAAAAAAATTTTCAAACCAGAGGAGGCAGTAGGTGGCCCTCCAGAAAAATTGAATAGACATTGAGTGCCTTATGTGTGCACTCCCCAAAAATTGTTTAAAACAGAGGAACCGTTAGTGCCCCTCCAAAAAATGAATAGGATTGAGTGTCCGTTATGTGCACTCCCAAAAATTGTTTAAAACAAGGACCGGGTAGGTGGGCCCGCCAGAAAAATTAAATGCATAAAGTACTATAGCTCGAGCCAGTGGGCCCTGTCAAAAATAGCCAGTTTCCTCTGCTTTACTGAACAAAGAGGAGGGAGAAGAGAAAATGAGGAGTAGGAGGAGTGGATCAATTATCAGTTGAGCTTCCTTCACTGGTGGAGATTGGAAATTATGAAATCCAGCTTTAATCATCATCTTAATAAAAGCATCAGCCTGTCAGCGCTGTCCGTCGACAGGCGTGTACGCTTTTCGGTGGATGATGCCACCACGGCACTGAAAACCCCTCGGACAAGACCTAGCGGCAAGACAGCACGAACCTCCAAGGCGTACACGCCTTTCGTGCCACATGTCCGGCTTTGAAACCGCAGTATTGTAGACTGTGTGATCATTGCCCTGGTATGTCGCTACGTACTCTCCCTCACCATCTTTCTGTAAAGATCAGCCCTACTCTGCCGAGACTGGTGACAGGTGACAGTTGTCTGCTGGGTGACATAAAGCTGGCAAAAGCTTGTAAGCGTACCCTTTTCCAGTGTGCTGGACAAGCTGCCTGCTCGTCCTACTCTCCCTCGCTACTTGTCCCCGCAGACTACGCCCATGTCCGCTAGCCGCTGCAGAAGGGAATACTGTTTCAGCTTGTGCACCAGGCTGCTGGTATTCATGCATTCTCACACTCCTTTCTCTGTCCATGGGATGAGATGGAAGAGTTTGCTGTTCCGGGTCCATTAAGTGAACCCCAGTAAGCGGTGCTGAATCATTCTTTGAACGCGAGGGTCACGGTAGGCAAGCCTAGCATAAATCTGCCATATGCGCCGAGGACCACTCGTTACGAACTTCACTCCATCACTGGCCTGACTGTCCATTTCCATCCTCCTCCAACTCCTCCCAACTCCTCTCTTCTGCCCATATCACGCTGACAGTGAAGGACTCACACTGTCCCCTCTTGTGTCTCGCCACATTCTTCCGCCTCTTCCCCCAATCCCCTCCACCTCCCCTCCTCCGTATGCCTGATAAACGACCTCAGGGTGCTTTGGCTACCAAGGAATATTCTTCCCCCCGTCTCTTGTGAGAGCGCAAAGCTTCCGACTCTGGCTGACCAGAGAGTTTTTCAACAGGCCAAGCAAGGCGGGTGGTGGGCTGATGATGGCGGCATCGCCACTGACCATCTGTGTTGACTCCTCAAAGTACTCAGCACCTGCAGCTATCGACATCTATCCACGTCCACTCCTCATTGTAGAGACGGGAGGAGCTGACTGACTCTGACTACCAGTTCTTGTGGAGTGCATCTGGCAGTCTACAATCGCTCGGCGCTGCTGTAACTCTGGATAAGCATGGTCAGTGTTTGAATTCCACCCTCGTGGGCACGTCGCACAACAGTCGTTATCGGGCAGTTTGGAAGGCGGCGCTGCCTGCCCTGAGAGTGGCAGCATCTGTGCTGGACTTCCTGAGAATCGCACAGAGCGCGCACCTTCGTGAGCAAATCTGACAGATTGGGGTATGTCTTGATGAAACGCTGAACTACAGATTTAAATCAATGGGCCAGTCTGGCACATTTTCTTTCTGCCGATTGCAGAGCCGCCACCAGGTTACGACGGCCGTTGTCAACACAACCAGCCTGGCCTTCGAGTTCACGGTTCCATCCACAGATCAGTCTGCGCCGTGATGCCCTGTAATAGCTCTTGGGCGGTGTGCCTTTTATCGCCTAGGCTCAGCAGTTTGAGCACCGCCTGCTGTCGCTTAGCGACGGCACTGCTGCTGTGCCTAGAGCTACCGACTGATGGCGCCGTGCCCACGGATGGTAGTTCGGAGGAGGAGGTGGAGGAGGGGTGGGAGGAGGAGGAGGCATAGTAGGCCTGAAACACCTGGACCGAGGTAGGCCCCGCAATCCTTGGCGTCGGCAGTATATGACCAGCTGCAGGGTCAGACTCGGTCCCAGCCTCCACCAAGTTAACCCAATGTGCCGTCAGCGATATATAGTGGCCCTGCCCGGCAGCACTCGTCCACGTGTCCGTGGTCAGGTGGACCTTGTCAGAAACGGCGTTGGTCAGGGCACGGATGATGTTGTCTGACACGTGCTGGTGCAGGGCTGGGACGGCACATCGGGAAAAGTAGTGGCGGCTGGGGACCGAATACCGAGGGGCGGCCGCCGCCATGAGGTTGCGAAAGGCCTCGGTCTCTACTAGCCTATAGGGCAGCATCTCCAGGCTAAGCAATCTGGAGATGTGCACATTAAGGGCTTGGGCGTGCGGGTGGGTTGCACTATATTTGCGTTTCCGCTCCAGCGTCTGGGGTATGGAGAGCTGAACGCTGGTGGATGCTGTGGAGGATCGTGGAGGCGACGATGGGGTTTTTGTGCCAGGGTCCTGGGCAGGGGGCTGACTAGCAGCTGACACAGGGGAAGGAGCAGTGGTGTGCACGGCCGGAGGTGAACGGGCTTGTTGCCACTGAGTGGGGTGCTTAGCATTCATATGCCTGCGCATACTGGTGGTAGTTAAGCTAGTAGTGGTGGAACCCCTGCTGAGCCTGGTTTGGCAAATGTTGCACACCACAGTCCGTCGGTCATCCGGTGTTTCCTTAAAGAACCTCCACACTTCTGAAGATCTAGCCCTCGCCGCAAGAGCCCTCACCACGGGAGCTTCACTAGTTGACAGTGGCGCTGATGCACCAGCTCTGGCCCTGCCTCTCCGTCTGGCCCCACCACTGCCTCTTCCAACCTGTTCAGGTCGAGGACTCTCCTCCGTCTCAGAAGCACTGTGTTCACCCGGCCTCTCAACCCAGCTTGGGTCTGTCACCTCATCATCCTCCGATCCCTCAGTCTGCTCCCCCCTCGGACTTCCTGCCCTGACAACAACTTCCCCACTGTCTGACAACCGTGTCTCCTCATCGTCGGACACCTCTTTACACACTTCCACTACGTCAAGAAGGTCATCATCACCCACAGACTGTGACTGGGGCATAGTAGGCCTGAAACACCTGGACCGAGGTAGGCCCCGCAATCCCCGTATATGACCAGCCGCAGGGTCAGACTCGGTCCCAGCCTCCACCAAGTTAACCCAATGTGCCGTCAGCGATATATAGTGGCCCTGCCCGGCAGCACTCGTCCACGTGTCCGTGGTCAGGTGGACCTTGTCAGAAACGGCGTTGGTCAGGGCACGGATGATGTTGTCTGACACGTGCTGGTGCAGGGCTGGGACGGCACATCGGGAAAAGTAGTGGCGGCTGGGGACCGAATACCGAGGGGCGGCCGCCGCCATGAGGTTGCGAAAGGCCTCGGTCTCTACTAGCCTATAGGGCAGCATCTCCAGGCTAAGCAATCTGGAGATGTGCACATTAAGGGCTTGGGCGTGCGGGTGGGTTGCACTATATTTGCGTTTCCGCTCCAGCGTCTGGGGTATGGAGAGCTGATACGCTGTGGATGCTGTGGAGATCGGGTAGCGACGATGGGGTTTGTGGCAGGGGTCCTGGGCAGGGGCTGACTATCAGCCGACACAGGGGAAGGCAGTGGTGTGCACGGCCGGAGGTGAACGGGCTTGTTGCCACTGAGTGGGGTGTGAAGCATTCTTGCCTGCGCATACTGGTGGTATTTAAGCTATGTAATGTGGGAACCCCGGCTGATCTCTGGTTTGGCAAATGTTGCACACCCACCGTCCTCGGTCATCCGGTGTTTCCTTAAAGACCCTCCAGACTTCTGAAAATCTAGCCCTCGCCGCAGGAGCCCTCGCCACGGGAGCTTCACGGTTGACACATTTGGCGCTATGCACCGCTCGGCCCTGCTCTCTCCGCTGCGCCCCACACTGCCTCTTCCAACTGTTCTGGTCGAGGACTCTCCTCTGTCTCAGAGCACTGTGTTCACCCCCTATCAACCCACTTGGGTCTTGTCACCTCATCTATCCTCCGACCCTCAGTCTGACTCCCCCCTCGGACTTCTCCCTGACAAACACCTCCCCCTGTCTGACAACCGTGTCTCCTCATCGTCGGACCCTCTTTAGACCTCTTCTTCCACTAACGCCGAGAAGGTCATCATCACCCCCAGACTGCGACTGTGGAAACCTGGGCATCGGAAAATTGCTCAGCAGCCCGGACGAAGTGTTTGTGACTGTGGAAGGGGTGTCGAAAACATTTCCTCAAGTAGGCCGGTTCAAATGCAAATTTTTCCTTGGAGGGGGCAGCTGGGGGGAGGAGGCTATGCAGGAGCTGGAGGAGTGCCGATTTCGGTGACATTGGGTGGACTGCGTGGAAGACTGACTCGGTGGACAAATGCTCGAAGAGCATGTGTCGGCAATCCACGACAATCACCTGTTCGCACTGTTCTGGCGCCTCAACAGTGCTCTACCACGAGTCCCATAACTTCAGACATGCCCTAGGGAGGGTACCTCGCGCTTTCCCCTGCTCCCTACAAGCAGGTGGGTGCTCACCCCGCCCCAGGACCACGTGCCTTGACCCCTGCAGTAGTTGGACGCCCACTCTCCGCCCTCGTCCTCTACCCCTAGCCCTCGGGTTTAAACATTTTTAAAATAGAGTTATAACTTTTAATTTTTTTTTAACTTTTTTTGTTTTTTTTGTTTTTTTTTTTGTTTTTTTAGTTTTTTTAAAACCAAACGATGCTATCCTTTGCTATGGCTATTTTCTAGCCAAGTATGAAAGCACACTACTATGCCAGATGAGAAGACGCTGATTTTTAAACAAAATAAAACGAAAAAAAAAAGGAAATGGCGACTGTGCCTAATTGAAATCCAACCCCTAATAAATTTCCCCCACTTCGGTCTTTGCAATGGATATGTGCGTCACTAAGCGCAAAAACACAGCGGTCGCAAGTCTCTCTACAAATTTGCTCACAATTTGCTATGATGCCCTGCAGCAGTATCAGCCACCAGCCGATCAACCAGAAATCAAATTTATATAACGCTACTTTAGGCGTAAGTAAGCCTTGATTCTCCCTAGGTGGATTTCTAGCCAGTATGAAAGCACACTACTGTGGCCAGATGAGATGACGCTGATGATAACAAAACATAAACGTAAAATAAAAACGGAATGGCAGACTGTGCCTAATTGAAATCACAACCCCTAATAAATTTCCCCCACTTCGGTGCTTTGCAATGGATATGTGCTCACTAAGCGCAAAACACAGCGGGTCGCAAGTCTCACTACAAATTGCTCACATTTGCAGTAGTGAGGCACTGCAGCAGTACCCACCAGCAGAATCACCAAAATCAAATATATATACGCTACGGTAGCCGTAAGTAAGCCGTTTGGATTCTCCTATGGCTATTTTCTCAGCCAAGTATGAACAACTACTATGCAGATGAGAGACGCTGAGTTATTAACAAAATAAACGTAAAATAAAAAAGGAAATGGCAGACTGTGCCTAATTCATCAACCAACCCCTATAATTTTCCCACTTCGGTCTTTGCACATGGGATATTGCGTCACTAAGGCGAAAACACAGCGGTCGCAAGTCTCAACTAACAATTGGCTCACAATTTGCTAGTAGAGGCAGCAGCAAGTACAGTACAGCCCCGCACACCTCCCAGAAATCAAATATATATAACGCTACTGTAGGCGTAGTAAGCCGTTGGGATTCTCCTATGGCTATTTTCTAGCCAAGATAGTGAAAGGCCACCTACTTTGCAAGATGAGATGACACTGAGTTATAAAAAAATAAACGTAAAATAAAAACGGAAATGCAGACTGTGCCTAATTGAAATCCAACCCCTAATAAATTTTCCCACTTCGGTCTTTGCAATGGATATGCGCGTCACTAAGCGCAAAACACAGCGGTCGCAAGTCTCCTACAAATTGCTCACAATGCTAGTAGATCCACTGCAGCAAGTACACCCACCAGCAGACAACCAAAATCAAATATATATAACGCGACTGTAGGCGTAAGAGCCGTTTGGATTCTCCTATGGCTATTTTCTAGCCAAGTATGAAAGCACACACTATGCAAGATGAGATGACACTGAGTTATTAAAAAAATTACTAAATATAAAAGTAAATGGCAGACTGTGCCTAATTGAAATCAAACCCATAATAAATTTTCCCACTTTGGTGTTTGAGGTGGATTATGTGTGTCACTAAGAGCTCAACACAACGGTAGCAAGTCCCCTCTGCAAATTCCTCCAATATGGTACGACTAGCTGCAATAATAAAAAAAAAGTATAACGTATTGTAAGCCCTAAAAGGGCTGTTGGGTTTTTTGGAATACTCCTCCTAACAGTAACGAATAGAAACACTCCTAATGCTTTCCTGACCAGCACACTCTCTCCTCTCGAGCGCATCCAGACACAGATGATCCGAGCAGCGCTGGGCCAGGGCTGTCTATCCCAGGGTCCACCTGATCTGGCCAGCCAACCACTGCTATCGACTGTAAGGTTACCACGTCATGCTGGGTGGAGTGCAGAGTCTCCTGGCTTGTGATTGGCTCTGTTTCTGGCAAAGCAAAACAGACGGGAGCTGCCATTTTCTCAGCGGCGAAGTATTCGTCCGAGCACGAGCAGTTTTAGTACGCTAATGCTCGCGCGAGCATTCACAGTCTCGACGTAGCATTTTCGCAAGTTCACGCTAATTAGGATCAGCACCTTTAATGCAAACAAAAGATTCTGATTTGGGACCTAAAGTAACAGAAAGCCTCCAACATCACTGCTTTCAGCAATAACAATATGTTGCGGGGGGAACCACTGAATGATTTTTGAGTTTTGCACGGATTGTGAATGCAGATTTTATATTACTAATAATTATGACATCAACACGCCAAGATGCGCCAGAAAGTTGTAGAAAGCATTTTACTATGATGCATCCAGATGAAGTCATGAGACTATGAAGACGCTGGGATTATCAATGAACGGTAACCCCCTCTTTTTTTTTGTCGACAACAAAATTCTGTAGGATAAATAAGAGGCATTTTCTATTTATTCAGCGTTTCCTCACTAGAAAGTATGCTTGAAACTTGAATGAATGAATTTCTAACTGACATATGTACGTTGGGTTACTCAAAGGTTGTGGAGTTTTCAGCACTGAAAGGATTATTCAAGTCTGGTGTTTCTTTCTTTTGCTGGATGTGCATCTTCTACTTCACTAACCATTTGGTGATCTGGTCTTGGGTTTAATCCATAGGGACACTATCCTACATTATGTATTGCTGCACACAACATTACAGATGTATGAACCAATCCCCTAATAACTCATTTTTCAAGGTTCCCGAGAGCAGTAACAACTGGCAATGTTGTCATTACAGAAGACTGGTCCCCTAGCAAATTGTGGTTAGCCCCCATACCTCACTGGTGAAATACACATTGAGGCACATGTATCGTTTTGTCTCTCTGTGGTGACCTTTGAGACATTTGGAAGCCTTTTTTTTGCGCCTATGTAGGATCATGTCTTTTTACTTGGATACATATTCAGTTTTAACCAGTCCTGGCAGGCGCGCAATTTGGCTTCCTTTTGAGACTTTTGTTGCAAATGTCTCAAATCCATCGTTGACGCAAGTAACGTGGAGGGGGGGGGGGTGGGTATATCAGGAAATGGACACACTGTTATTTGGGATGTGTGAGGCTGTTCCTGCATTTTTAACACTCTAGTCAACAACCCAGGAGATTGATGACATATAGGTGCAGTCACAGTGGTGTTAATGGTGAGGTCACGTTATATAGCGTTTTGTAAAGCAAAATGTTACAGTAATGTAATAAAGCAAATAACCTCTCCTCAGCTGTTGTAATTGGTTTCAAAATGCAATTAAAGCACAATTAAAACGTTACATGTGACCTCACCCTTAGTAGTAACAATTAATTAAAATTGGGGGTGGTCTGGGGATATTTATTAAAAAATTTTCTTGGGTACCCGACCACTGGGGGTCGATTTGTTTGAGCAGGCACTAGGCCCCAATGCTCCACTACTTTTTAGTTATGAGTTCCGGCCAAGTGCTTGCTCCTAACCCATTAATAAGGCTTGGAGCAACGGCTCCCATGCTCTGCTGCCCTCCTTAGTCACACAGTCTGTAAAGACGGGAGCAGGTGAGTATTTTTTTTCATTTTTATTATTGGGTACTTGGGTGGCAACTGTTACTAATGGGGGCAAGCTTTCACTACTTGGACGAAGCCTGTGACTACTGGGGGAAGCTGTGGTTTTATGTGTGTTTTGTCAGATGATTTTTTTATCACATACAGAAATACAATTGCAATCATATTAGTATACAAAGCTTTTATTAAAACAGTTAGAATAGTTAATGCAGCAATTCAAATTTATTGCATGTTGACCCTTCTTCTTCGAGAGCCTCTGCAATTCTCCCTGGCAACGCTCATCAACTTCTGACCAAATCCTGACTAATAGCCCCGTCCATTTTGCACATCATGCTTGTATTGGTGTCCAATTTGTGTGTTTTGTCTGTGGCACCCCTCCCTCTTGTGATTGACCACGAGTTCTCATAGGATTAAGGTCTGGGAGTTTCAGGCCAGGGACCTAAAATCTCTATGTTTATGTTCCCTGAGCCATTTAGTTATCAATTTTTGCTTTATGGCAAGGTCTCCATCATGCTGGAAAAGCATTGTCGATCATCAAACGGCTCTTGGACGGTTGGAGAAAGTTGCCCTTGGAGGACATTCGGGAACCATCTTATTCCATGGATGTGTTTTTAGGCAAGACTGTGAGAGATTCGATCTCATTGCCTTTCAGAAGGCAACCCCACACATGAATGGTTGCGATGCTTTACAGTTGGCATAACAAGACTGGTGGTATCGCTCACACCTGTCTTCTCCGTACAAGCTGTTTTCCAGATTGTTTCCAAACAATCAGAAGGGGATCATCATCAGAAAATGACTCTCAGCAGTCCTAGCAGTCCACTTCCCTGTACCTTTGCAGAATATCAGTCTGTCCCTGATGTTGTTTTTTTGGGACCTTGACACACCAGTCTTGCTCCAAGAGTCTCCGCCTCCAGGGTGGGCAATGCACTCACACCTGCCTGCTGCCATTCTGAGGCAACCTCTGCACTGCTGGTAGCCCCAAAGCTGAACACTTTAAGAACGTCCTGGGCTGTGCTAGGTCCTTCTAGGTGCCACTGAGCCTTTTTGGAAACAATGAACCTCTCTCCTTGCAATTCCTTGATATGCAATATTGTTGACTGAGGTGCAATCTTTCTAGCTGCGATACGCTTTCCCTGTTAGGCCAGTTTTTGTGCAGTGCAAATATGACTGCATGTGTTCTTTAAGATAACCAGGGTTAACAGAAAGAAACAATTGCCAACACCAGCCTCCTCCAGCCCTGTCCTCATCAACACCCCACACCTGTGTTAAAGGAGCAATCACTGAACAATGTTAGCTCTCCTTTTAAGCAGGCCTGCTATGAAGTTTAAAAGGTTTGTGTGGGGAAAAGTATTTTTCTAGGCAATATTACTTGCATTAATGCTGTTCACTCTTTAAACACCTGGGAGTATATACAAATTGCCTTAATAAAACCTGATCAGTAGACTTTGTAAATTTACATTTGTATCATTCTCAAAACTTTTGGCCATGACTATGCTGGGGGGCAGCTTGTCATACATACAGACTGTTGGTGATGGAAGGCACAGCACTGGGTCACTGAGTGCCAGGGGAGGTAAGCACAACTGGTTTCTGTTGATGCCCCCCCCCACTGGACAGCCCCTTTAATTATGCATGGCACTGTATATGTTAGTGTGGTCAAAAGTTCAGGCTTGTGGGGCTTAGGTTTAGTGGAGCTAGGTTTTAGTTGGCTGTGGGTTAGTGGACTAGGTTTAGTAGGGTTTTGGTGGACTAGTTTAGTTTGCTTGGGGTTAAAATGGGACTAGGTTAGGTTGGCTTAGTGGGACTGAGTTTTAGTTTGCTTAGGGTTTAGTGGAACTAGGTTTAGTTGGCTTACGATTAGTGGGGCTAGGTCTTAGATGCTTAGGCTATGTGACACCATGTTTAGTTTGGATTGTGTTAGTGGGCACATAGGTGTCCTGTGTTATGTTTCACTATCTGGGTTTGAATACATTAATAACCAATTTCATGCACGTGGGGAGAAATGTCTGCCATCACATGTGCACAATGCAAAACACATGGTTTTATGCCATGGCAAGTGTTTAGGTGAAACTACTCCCCACTGTGAAGAATGGATGTTCCTAAACAAAAATCAGAGTGCCAGAGTGAGACACTTATTTGCAATTCATGTTTTCATGTACTTGTATTGTGCAATTCCGGACACCTTTGGTGCTACATCAGCTGCTGTGGATGCTACAACAGTGTTGACAATGTCTATGGGCAATGGCACTATAAATCAGCATAAAAAAAATTTCAACCACTGCAGTTGGTGAATCTTTTATAGGAAGGCTCTAGCTATTATTAGGATCCCAAAATCGGCACTAAGGAATACTTTGTGGGGCACATTAACTTTTGTGCACATTACCAAATTACGATTAATATGCCCTAACCTGCCCAATAATGTGGTCGTGTATTTGTTTCCTGTTCTGCTTCAAATTTTTTCGATTACGAAAACTATGAAGATGTAGAAGATGGACATACCCTTTAATTTATTAGTGGTTTTCTTTTGTCCAGGTCCTTAGAATACTGTCGGACATCCTGACCAGCTGATTGGTCTGTCATGTAATTGGTATTCATGTACACAAATTAATCACATTGTTAGCAATTCGACTGTGATTTGGTCAAAGCTGCTGTGGAAGCTTTGCTTTCAGACTGGAACATTTCATTTCAGACTCACACCCCCTAATATAGCCATCATTTAATTCAGAATCCTTCTGAAATACTGTTTTAATCTCACAATTATATATCCTGAAAGCTCCTATACCTATCATCTATAATATCATCTATGTGTCTAAAATAACAACAATGATCTAAAAGAAGCAACACTGCATACATACATGTGTTGTATTCACGAACTACCTCTAATCCATCATTAATTGATATGACCTAACGCATAGGAACAATTGCAGTTTGGTTTAGAAGAAAATAAATTATAAGTGAATTTATCCTTTTTAAGGGGAAATCCTCCTTATTACTAAATTAAGGGCTGAACCAAAATGCAAAAATTGTTATTAGGAGATCTACAGAGACTTAACTACTATATCATCATAATCATTTTAATTTGGGTATTCCTACTTATTTATGAACGTCTAGCCAGACCCCTGGATTCATGAGTGCAGAATAGTTGTTGTTTATACCTAGTGGGCTTTTTGTACGTTTATTTCTTTGCTTCTTATTTTCTTAATTAGATGTTTCTCAAAGCATACATTTACATGAATCTATATCTAGCAGGATCATATTAATCTGCCAGATTAATTAGTCTAATTTTCTCTTGGTTCCCAGGTGGGGCCATCTCCATCACCTTCCATGTCTGACAGTCCTTTTTATGGATATGCAGTAGGTTTATCGATTAACACCTGCTTACATAGTTTAGAGTGCAATAAATGTGTAACACAAATGTACATTATCAAAATGATATAACTTTCCTCATTGATCAAACTCAAAAACATGTAGTTTCATGCCCTCCTAGGTGATTAAACATTCATCTATACACAAGGATATGGGGTAGAAGGAACTTAAAGCACTCTTCCCTAGTAGAAAGAGAGAATAGCACTCACATGTAATTTAGATTTAAAGGGGTTTTTCCCATGAAGCAAAGTTGGGTCTTATCCCACTGGGGGTGGCCTAAATTGCTGAGTAGAGAGTCTCAGTCCGGACTCCTCGTCGCTTCATCAGGCTAATGGAGCAACCGGCTGCGTATGACAGTGTTTCTCCATTTTCCCTGCTGGAGCTGCTGACAAGGAAATTGGCCGAGCACTGTGCTTGGCGATCACGTCCGCTCCATAAGATTATTGAGACAGAACGTCATGCGCAGCGCCATCTGCTCCATTAGTCTGAGAGCAGCGAGGGGTTCCGCAACACTCCGTTTTAGCAAACGCAATGGTCTCAGCACTGAGACCCCACTGTATTCAGCAGGTTAGGCCCTTAGTATAGATAATAATGTGTGATTGGGACCTAAACCATAAAGTTGGACCTACCAACCCTGCGATTTTTTTGAGGTCTTGCTTAGTTGCGGGTATCATGAGGTTTTTGCAGCAGAGGAGGTATCTATCATGAGGTTCTGCAGCACTGACGTTGTATAATGAAGTCTGCGAGCAGAGCTGACGGTGTTCATAAGGGGGTTCTGTGCAGCATCCGAACGGGTCCAGTCGTCCATAGTGAATCGTAACCGATAACAGGTCTCTACTCTAAACACGGTATGTGCACCAGGATCAGCTGTTTGCGTGGGAGTCAAAAGGCTAAGCAGGCCAATACCCAAGCTTTAATATACTGTCATATTCAGTACAAGTTATTAGAATACTGATCATACGGTCCATAAAGAGGCAAATGATCAATTATATATATAAGGGAGTTTTGGTTGCTTTCAGCTGGAATTCACTAACGAGTGTCAAGCAAGTCATTTGGCATAACAGTAGCTGTGTTTGTGCAAGGACAAATAATTCCAGTCCCCACAACACCCAAGGAGGCGGTATAGACAAGACTTGCATAATAAGTTAGACCCAGAAGGCAGGGCTCGCAACTTCGGGTGGGGCAGCCATAGCAGCAGCTATGGTGCCCGCAGTGTCAGGGGCCCCGCACTCGAGGGACACGGGAATAAGGAAGAGCCAACACATATCATGTATGCCGCACATGTACAGCAAAATTGATAGAGTCATGGGAGTGCAATGCTAGTGTAAGGGAGATCTGAATTAGTGGGTGGGTGTGATAGGGTGTACATCCGTGTGTGTAATGGGGGGTGAATGTAAATGGTGGTGTAGAGAAGAAGACTGTAGTGGTCAGGTATAGGTATATTTATGTTGATATATATATTACACCACATATTACACATACATATACATATATACATACACCAACTATTATATTATTAATATTATAATATAGACTAAGCAAAGTAGATTAAGGAACTCACCACTCCAGAACACAAAAACCCGAAATAAGATCCCCGTCGTCCTCGGCCAGCTGTTTCCCAGCGCTGCCGTCGTAGTCTTGACACGCCAGGATCACCAGATTGCTTCTCGAGGTGGATCCTGGCAGGCAATGATAGTGATGGACAGTGCTGGGATCAAGATAAGAGGAGCAGAGGGATGTTTCGTTGTTTGTGTGTGTTTGTGAGGGGTTGACTTCTTTAATGTTAAGGGGGGGCCCCATTCAGAGATCTGCAATGGGTCCCTACCTCTCCTAGTTACCCCCCGAGTATTGTTTCTCTTTTTTTGGTAGCAATGGTTCCTCAGGTATGTCACGTCCACTTTCCTCTTCAGAGAAAATATTCCTTCTTCCAGAGTACGTAATTTAATATATAAGAAATGTACCTACTTTTAGCAATATTTGTTCGCTGGTACACATGTTTGGTTTATGAATTCAGTAATCTTCCTTATATTATTCTGCTGCAAGATGTTTACATCACATTTGTCTCACTTATGCATAATCCAACAACCTATGGACAAATACTTCTATTTTACCAAGCAGAGATATAAGAGAGAGCTTACTGTATTAGCAGCTGAATCTACAAACACCAACGTCAATCAAACTGCCTGGCATAGACCAATTTCTTGTCACAAGAGGCTTACTGAAAGATCTGTGGCCTAATTCTCTTAACCTTGCAGGTCAAAAGGTTTTGAAATTATTTTCACACTTTCTTGCTTTGTCAACAAGCCTTAGTACTTTTTCGCAATATAAAAAAATCCTTGCTAGGTGTACTTTAATAATAGTGTTTTATACCAATAAAGGGGGGAGCAAAGAATCTGTCCCGGAAGTTATTTCGGTGTAGCACATTAACTAAACTGTGTATCTTTTATCTTTGGACAGTGTTGGAAGTGGACCACCCTTGTTTTATGATATCACTGTTCCTCTACATGATAGAATAAATATGGTGCTTTCAAGATTACATACATCTGTAATGTTGTGGTGTTTATTATTTGTTAGTGACTGCCAATACTTCGAGTTGAGGACGGACGGTTACGTTATTCTCACACACTCCTTGAGATCCCAGAAGAATTTGCATAAGCAGTGTTATTTGCAGGGGTTTACAGTCTTCCTTATTTATTTCTGTGCCAAAAGTACAATAAAAACAAAAAAAGATTCTGTTTATTTTTATTTGCATTATTTCCTGTTGTTTATAGAAAGAGCACTAGTAGACTGTATACAGCATGCTCACACCAGCCCCAGTCCCTAGAGGGAAGACCAGATTTATAGAAATCCAATTAACTTATCAGTATATTTTAGTGTGGTGAAAAACTAGAGAACCAAGAACAACCCCACAAATGACAGTTCTCAAATTCCTCTAAACTCCCACTGTCCACTGTTTGTATGTCTTCAGTTTTATGTGTCTGTGGTAAAGATTTAAGGGTTGAGGAATTTTACTCAATGTTCTGTATTGTTGTATGGGCAGGATTAGGTAATTGTACCATGAAAAAAGGCTCCTTATTCTAGAAGGGGGTTTTGACATAGACCATTACCTAGTCCTGTTCCATGGTAGACATTCTTCCTGTCTTTTTTCTACGTAGGTATTTGCCAAATACATCAATTGTAGTTCTATGCTGCTTTTTGATATGATAAAATAAAGCCCCTGTTCAGAAATGTCTCATCACACCTGCCATTCCTTAGCATGTAAAAATGGCTGCATGGAGGTCATAATTATCCTAAACTGTCCATGACCATTCTACCTTCCTAGAATACAATCATTGGTATTCCTAAATACTATCGTAAGGTTCATGAGTCGGTGAGATTGTCCATAACCCACTTAGACCCCATTGTGACAGCTTCTGAGCAAATGGTAAGTAACCTAATCATTTCAAAAAAGAACATAAAGTGACCAAGTGTACCATGAAATAATTGCATTTCTTGCTGCTGTTCATGTCATTCATTCCTAGTTACAACCAAGGTTTGTTTCTCTTGGAGATGTGTTCCTACACAGCCTGGTAATATCCATCTAGGGTCCTACCAATGCAGGTTACAGACTTCCACTCTGATAACATCCCCTGGCTACTATTCAACATTACGATTGCCCTCAGCAAACTAATGCAGAACTATAGAAATATTTGTCGGTATCTCCCGAACAAGAGGAAACAAACATTCTCGTAAAGGAAAATCATGTGATTGTGATGTCACCAGGCAGTAACAAGCGGTACGCATGTAGAACGAAGTCGTATAATGTCATAAGAAAGACAAATACAATGCTGTCACAGTAGCCACTTTAGGCCAAAGAGATCCATGACTCCAGGTTCTTGATATTTAGGAAATGTGCAATACTCCTTAGTAGATCCTCGGGCAGACATTTTTTCTAATTGAAAGTACTAGGAAAACAAAATTGCAATTTTGGCTACTTTTTGCAAAACGATTAAGCCAATTTACTCGGACTACATGTTGGATTTTGAGATTGTAACTGGATGTGTTGACTTTTCAAAAAGTACCAAAATTAGACACCCTCTTTCTCCTTTCTTCCTTTCTTTTTTTTTCCATTTAAATCTCAAATGGGAAAATACAAAAATTACTCTCTTCGTAACACCTTCAGGTAGCATCAACAGGCCACTAAGGAGTGACTGACCCTTTATGGGAGTATTTTGGCACTAGTAACCACCGAAATCTCAGTGAGTGAAACCCCATTTAGATAGCTGATATATGCGGTTTGTAGCCAAGGTGTGTTTACTTGGAATTTAACATCAGGCATCCATTAAGCCTGCCATAGTTTAGATAAGAAACACAGGTGGAAGATGCACTTGAGCTTTCGATTCATTGCATGCACTACTCCAAGCACGGACAAAAATAAGGAAGACGAACAAATAGTTGCCAATCTGTGTTGGTATTGTTATAAACATTTCACTTCCAACATGGAACATGATCTTAAAATCTGACTAAGAACTTCCAGTAATACTCCAAGCCATCTTATTACAGTGGTTCCCTAAGTTGGTTTTCAAAGTCATTGTGCCCTTTCAAGCTTAATTTAGTTAAAGGGGTATTCCCCGAAAGACAAGGTATCTGGATAACCAAAATACTCCTTTCTCTCAATTACGTTATTCTTCTGCCAAAAACGCAGCATTTCAAGATAAGAGTACCACACTCTCTTCTTCATCTGCCTGGAATCCACGTGTTCAGTGCCCCTAGGACCGACCTGTAATCTCTGACATGAATCGCCAAAAATGTGAAAAAATAAAAAATTAAAAATTAGCACGTGGAGGTCTTTCACTTGGTCCACGATGTGTTACCAGTATTCGCTTAAGTAGCGCAAACTTGGCAAAGAAAGGGCCCACAGACTTGTGGGGCGCCTAGCTCTCCTCGTGTCCATCTGGTGGACAGCGGATAACAGGAGCTCCGATGTCTGTTAGCATTTGGCGTGTCACTCCTACAGTTGTAGGCTGTAGGAGTGTGCAGCAGTTGTCGGAACGGATGGCCCTTCCACGGCTCTTGTCGGGGATGTGAGTAAGGGGAAATGATCACAGAACTGTTAGTTGCCAGTTTGTGTTATTCGGGTTTGTACATAAAAAACATGGCGAAAAGTCCATGAGTCCCCCATATATGAAAAGTGTGCTAACCTCGTAGAAATACTCTTAGGTCAAGTGTGCATGTGTTCAAAGGGGTAAAAGCTGCTTCCAGATTCTTATGCTGTGTTGAAAGCCATATGCCGTGCTTTCTAGCAGCTCCATTGCAATGATATTAGAGCCTCCCACAAACATTTTTTTGGAAAGAAATTAGCCGATGCCTACGTTCAGCCAACAGTCATATTAACGCCTACCAAACGTTAAAACGTCCCTCTAACTCAGCTTTTTAACATTTTCTGGTACAAGCATGATAACCCGTGCCACTTACTCGACAGAGTCCAGGCACATTGACTGTGGTATCTTCTTATATTTGCTATCCATGGCCTCCTACCATCTAAAATTGAAGAAACTTTTAAAATTAATACTAATGTGTCTAAGGGCTCGGTGGGTGTTTTCCAGAGCCTCTCAGTGCTGCCCTTGGTTACAGGCTGTTGAGCAATGAGCATGACCCACCCTTGCTCTCTCCCTCCCTCCTCTGTTGTGTAATCTAGTGGCAAGCAGAATTGCAGTGGATGGGAAGGAGTATTGAGGCTTTTTCTAAAGTTAAGAGGTGTCCAAAGGTTTATTTTATTCCTATCCTAAGGGGCTACTAATTGTTGTGTAGCAGTCCAAAGTTTCAACATTTTAGACTGGTATTATCTAATGTAGCTAGTTCAAGGCTGCTTCATACTTAAGAGGCAATTCCTGTAATGTAGTTCCACCACTGCCCGAAGTCTACAAGGATTATCCCCCTCCAGATTCTCTACCCTGAACACCGGTAACTCACCAGTCCTCTGCGCTACTTATCCATAGAGGGGTCTACCAGTTGTAATCACTGCCGTCCTCCTTACTTACTAATTAATTTTCACTGAAAATGTTAGTGCTTTTGATAAGTTGGAAAAAGGAGGTTTGCCTGTCAAGTAGGAACAAAATGAAGCTGTTGATTAGATTGTGAGATTTTTATTATTGGCTATTAGATTTACTACGTCTTTGCTGGGTTTTGGAATAAGCAGCTGAAATTTTGGATTGGGTAACTTGCATGGATTTTAACTACCATAGCTTGGGATTTTTTTTTTAAGTTTTCCATGGTAATAGTATAGTTCAGATTACAATTCATATTGGAGTTGATTATTATATATATGAATATATAAAATGTATTAGTGAGAATGTTAATGGTCTGATACTCTGTATACCATGTCCTGACATGCCATAAAAGGGAATTGGGAGAGCCCGGGAGAGCCAAGCGGTAAAGCAAGGTTTGGGGTGTTGATCCTTTCCTCAAGTTTTATTCTAGATTTGGGTTTACCTTGGTCAAATGACCACATTTGAAAACGTTTAAATTTTATTTATGTCACAATTCTGTTGCCACTTTATCGAGTGTCTCCCTGGGACCACACAAACTGCTGGGAGGGAGCCACTTAAAAATCGTGGAAATTTTTCAGATACTGACAAAGGCATTTTTGAAAGTAACATGCAGAGGCTTAATTGGAAGCCCAATCAGCCATGCTAAAAATTACCTTGTGTCACAAGTTCCCTTAAAAAACTCCTTCAGGAATTGAGAGTGCAACAACATAATTCAATGTTTTTACTTCTTTCTTTTAATATAAAGGCAACCATGCCTGGCCAACCCTACTCTGTTATACGACCTTTGTTAGTAAACAGCTATAAATGAGTCTCATACTGTAATAATCAAACAATAGGACATAAACAAGTGTGGCAAACATCGTCACTTTATAACAAGAGCCTCTGTCCTTCTGGATAACTAGTCACTTTGTATTTTCTTTGTGAAGAGTCTTGAACACAAAAGTGCATCATGGCTGAGCTTTGGAACAAGGCTGTTTGTCTAAGTGTGAACACATGTTTATTGGACTGATGGCTATCTGTCCCAAGACACGCCCATTCCACACCCTTACACCTTACATGTGTTTAATCTTATATGTTTTCCATCTAGAAAAAGTAGAGACTACTTCAGACACCTTTGCGCTATTTCTTTATCTTCCCATAGTCAGAAGGATCAGGCTGTCGTATTACAAATCTCTACAGGTTAAATCTGATCTTGAATCGCATTGTCATGTCCAAGCCATGTGGACGTTTTGGCGGAGGGCAGCCTCTAAGGCTAAAGGATTTTTAAGGTTAGAAAATTATTCAAAGGTCCCCTTTTGTTTGGATACCCTAGTATTTTCTACTCCCCACTTAATCCCATTTTTTTTTCATGTCTCTGTCGTGCCTGGTCACCAGTCTACCTTGTTTACCTATTCCCCTGGCTCTAGTCTTTATGTTTTCCAGTTACATTTCAAACAAAGCTATCATTGCATCTGGACTACCCTTCAAGGGAGACCCTCCCTCACTCCCACCGCCTCCCTTCCGTGTTTTATCATTCCCCTACTTCATATCACACAGCTGCTATCAGTGCATGTCCTCACTTAACTTTATTAAACCTTAGTTATACTCTCTTCATGAAGCATCATTTCACTTCCCAGCATAGTTCCCTCCAACCTTATCAGACCCGTTCCCATCCCCAAACCATTTACTGTCCTTACAAAGTGTCTTCCTAATATACTATGCAATAACCAGCTCTATGCCTTGCAAGTGTCCGCCCGACCATCACCAAAATTCCAGCTACTATAAGCCACAGTCATGTGGCACGGGAATGCATACCAATATGTCCCTGCCACCAAGAAGTTCGATTTGAAAACACCACCCACCCATCCTCACGTGAGGCGGGAAGCATACAACGTTAGATGTAGGGGCTGAAAGCAGCGTGTTGAGCATATCGCCAATTCACTTCAGAGGTCTGCTTGGCTGGAAAAGACTAGACTACAGGTCACTAACCGGATATGGAAAAATTTGATCTGGCTTGAGAATGTCCATGGGACCACAGCTCCATAGTGCTGCATCTTAGTGAGTAGTTATTAGAAAGGGAGGATAATTCCTAGCCAACCCTTTGAAACCTTAGTGGCGTTTTCCAGGCTTCAACTTGGGTACTCATTAACCAGATAAAGCCCTAGCGCCTTACCTTCACGTGCAGTCTTATGGCATAAAAACATCCTGTGTGTGAATTGCGGCCTGATATAGACCAGTAGCTTACCTTACATTAGCTCTACTTCCCCTGACTATCCTTCTTTTTGCCTTTTCTAATCTTATTTTTCTATGTGCTCTATTTGTTGTCCACATTGGCTTAGAACCAGTGTGCGAACCTATGGCAGGGTGCAGATGTGGCACTTGGAGAACTTTCTGACTGTGGGACCCAGCGCCAACGCCTGCAACAGAATTTACCAGACAACACCAAAACCTCCTCCTGCAGTCCCATGCTGCGATTAGCTATTTGTAAGTCGCACATTGTTAGACTGCTCAGGACTAACGGAGGAGCAAGTAGTCAGACCTTCGTCTACAAAAATATTGGAGCTCCTTCATGGCCACCCAATTCTTCCCTCTTCAGGGGACCCTGGTAGGAAGATACATGATAATCTTAATTTCCTCCTCTTTCGTTCTACTGTATTGTTTTTCCTCATATCCAATATCGATTAAAAACCTGACGACAGGTGTAGGTTTGTTACTGTCGACTTAAAATTGCCAAGTTGGACACTTAAAATAGTCTATTTAAAAACAAGGTGGTTGGCGTGGGTGTAGTTTGGCACATACTCGAACTAACATCACTGCTGCCATCACTGGCTTATACTCAGATTTTTCGCTGGTTAAAATTTGTTTTGTCTCTCCTCTTCCCATTCTTTAGCTAATTTTGTGTACAAATGTCGTGCCAGTTAGAAACATCATTAGAAATTTGTCAGGAAAGAAACGGTTAGTCCTATGGGGTAAAATGATTTGAACTACCAAAGTAAACAGTTTAATACCTCTAGTGCATCAAAAGTTGCTTTCATCCTTATATTTTTTCTATATAAACATTGTATTTGAACATGTTATAGTGTAGGGTAACTTTATGTTTATGAAGCATCAAAATAGTTCCATTCTGTGCTTTATTTTGACCTGGCTGCTCAATGCATGGTCAAAAAGATCTTTTGCAGTCGTTCTGTTTTCAAGTTCATCCATCTCATTATTGAAATCTGTCCCAGAACTCAGGAAAACCACTGCTCAATTAAATGCTTTTATTTGACAAATAAATGCCCGTTTTTGGTGACATCAGAGTTTCTGTACTCTAATTTCTCATAAATAACTGGTATATAGGTAAAAGAATGTTCTTTTTGATGCTACGAAATGAAGAAATCAGTAGCAAATAATAAGTACCATTTACCAAAATCCATAGCCAAATTGTATAATTTTACATATTAAATTAGAAATAACATACATCTTTTGGAAATATTAATATATGCAGGTTAAACTATCCAATTTGGACCTATTTTTGTCGGGAAAAGGAACAACTCTTGCTTGACTGTCGATTACAAGCGGAGGATTATTTTCCACATTCAACTACATCATTGTGTTAATTTAGGATGGGCAGAAAAAAGGTTCTCGGTCATTTAAGATACAGCCAGGGACTGCAGTCTTGTAACTCATGGTAATGGCTGATCATGTGTTTGGGTCTAGACTAGTGTTTGCTTTCCTCTTAAGTCTTCATGAACTTATGACTAGCCACCCTTGGTAATGCCAACTTCAACCCACAACATTTTCCAAAGCAATTGATTAAAACATTCCACATTGGAAAGATCAGCGGGATAATGTCTTGTTCTGTGTCAAAGTCATCTTCATTTAGGATTTAGGGTTACAAGAAGTATGCACTTTTTAACATAGGCTACAAGCAAACACGACTACAAAAATTACTCCGACATGATGGCAGCAGAACATACATTGAATACACTTATACAATACACAATAAAGGAAGAAAATTAAGGTACCTTGCACGGATGGCGGCCCTTGGGGCAAATAATCTGTAATATAACAATACAATTTGCAATAACAAGGGTCATTCTTTTTGCTTAGGTAATATTCTACGTAAAGCAACTCTTCTACATTAATCTCAAGTGCGTGGTGGCGTATTAAGTAAAAAAAAAATATTGTTAACATGCTGGGAATTCTGTGGCACGGCTGACAGTGGCCTGGTGAAAAGGAGCAATTGAACTTTCGAAGTTATCAAATACCATAGTGGTAACAGTGGTACAGCGAATGCTTATTGTGTCAGCCCTACAGTATGTGCCACGTAACTTCTGTATACGGAGTGGCTCGAGTTTGGATGAAGCTCTTAGTCCCAGGCTGCAATGGTGAACTGTAAGGTCTAAATACGTTCTATTGATAATTTCATCTTCCAAGACACACCCAATGTCTTGAGATACCTTTTGTCACATAAAAATGGCATGTTTTTTCTGGTGAATTTTCAAGTCATCCATACTCGATATTGAATTGTAGTTAATTGCAGAATTGTACATATAAACCAGTCACACAGATTTCCGTACTATTGTAATAGACATGGTTATATTATTAGTCGTACCTTTGGATGCTAGTTGATACCTGTTGATGCATAGAACATTTCAAAGTCATATTCCAGCTTCAGATTACAGTGAAGAGATGTGTAAGATATGAAGTGGAAAAATATTGTGTCATGAAATCAGGAGTTCAGATCCTTCGTCCAAGGCTCGGTCAACCCCAAGCTGTTAATTCACGAAGATTCCATGTGTAGCTGCATAATTCTAAAATCGTGGTCACAGCTCTTTCTTTAGGTTTACTTAGGTTCGACAGAAATAGCTAAGCTTATTGGGCATGATGTATAATCTTATTGCATTGGTTACAAAATTGATGATTATGGCATATTAAATCTATTAAATTCCGTGTCAACTTTGCCTTGGTTAGTGTTGAATGATATGCATTTGCTTTCTGCTATAATCACTTATCACCTCTCATGTACACAATGATGTTTCGTCATTATCAGAATTACAATTAAATGATTAAAAACTCCAATCTTGTTCAGCCCTTTTGTACTTAGACTTATGATTTGATGGTTTCAAGCACAGACTGAAAAGACGCCATTCTATACATTTAAAGAGACGTGAAATTACTAAAGAAACCACAAACCAGTCACCTTATTCAAGGTACACAACTAGTCCTTTTACTACACTCCTTTCCTTAGAGGCGCAGTCACTCTTTAATCAAGTATAATACTTGAAGCGCAAGTTTGGCTTGGGTTGTGGATTGACCCATCTACTCCAAGGTTTTTTGCATATCAATGCACAGGGGTAGAAAAGGGGCCGTGCAAGAATGTTTTACAGGCCATAAAGCTGCCCTTGGCCAGAGAAAGACTACCCCATATCTCTTCCGTACAAAACAATGTGTGTGTCTCTTGTAAAACAACGTCACTTTTGTAAGCTCAAATCTAAAAAGGAGAAAAAATGTGTTAAGATTCATTGCATACAAACATTGCTTTAAAGATGGAATTTCTTAAAGCACGTTCAGTGGGCTCAATGGGTCAAAAAACCCGAACAACGAGGGGGTAAGCGCTCCCTATTAGAGTATCGCATGATATCATAGCATGTAGACTGAAGGTCTTCTAGGTCGTTATAGCTTATTAGCAAACGTATGAGACGTAATCAAACCCGCTGGATTTACAGCATAGGGGTTACTAGTTAGGTAGCTTGGTATCCATTGTGGTAACTGGGTATTCACCTAACCCTCAATCTACATAGTATTATATTGTATAGTTGAGATGGACGTCTCGACGATGTCGTTTGTTTAGCCGGAGTTAAGACGGATCCCATCGCGTAACTACTCTCTCCCTATAAAGCAGGTATATGGGTTTGGTCATAAACAATGACCACGTAGCCCTACACAATAGGAGTCAGTGAGTAGAGGATCAATACTACTAATCACTGCTATGTCGTCTCTGAAGGTACAATGCTAACTGATTATACTGCTGTAGGTGACCCAGAGCCTATACATACTGCTGGATTTAAAAATAAGTTACAACCAAAAGCCCCCCGAACCTGTTTCACCAGCAAGCTGGCTTCATCAGGGGTAGGGCTATTATGTCCTGCGGCGAGAAAACGCCGACATATCAGAACAAGTCTCCTCCCTCTTACATTCCAAGACCAATAAAGAAAAGGAACGTGATACCCCTCCCAAAAGACATGGCTGATAGGTCTCTAGCGGGACCTCCTCCTTGGGTGAGCGGGCACATTCGTAAGTGGTGACGTGTCGATCAAGCATTAGGTCACAGCTGATCAACACAGGAAAGCACTTTACACACGTCAGCTGACAAACTAGTTGTCGTCATCGGGTAGCGCTTTGTCTGCGCATCTCTACCTGCTCCTTGGCCTTAGTGATATCGTCCACTTTGACACAGCAGTCGCAAATTGTAGCGCAATGCTCCTGGACTTAACAAGTAGATTAGCTGCGGTATTATGCCGCTTGTGACGGTCGGCCCTAGCCTCGGGAACGTTTAGTCATAGTAACCGAAGTCCATGAGTCCTGAAATTAACAACGACAATATCGAGATATCCCTAGATTGCATCTTCTTTTCCTGACACGGAAGAACATGAAAAAAAGACTGTAGGTATTAAGGGATAGAATGATTGCTCTGACCTCAAAGAGGTCGAGACACTGAGAAAGTTGTATAATTTTGTGCAATGAAGCAAATTGCAAAGTAGTGCGCAAGTTAGTATAACAGACTAAGGAGGTGAGGTAAGCATATTATAGTAGGGTAGTCCTGGAGGTAAGGAGAAGGGGAGAGGGGTGCGGGTATGCTAGCACTAATAAAAGCACTGTAGCAACATTAATAAAAATATATTGTTTTTTACATTTTTGAGGGGAGTGAAGTAGAATCAATGTGGAGAGTGATGTGTACTCAGCATATGTTCGTAAAGATAGCAAGAAGGGGAACCCCTCAGTCAAACCCGTGGGGCTCGGGCCTCAACCTGTAATCACTGTCTGAGCGGCCCAGTGGTAGACGTGGCGATCGATATTTCCTTGACGTGGTCCAACTGGACCTGATCGATGGCCCAGAGTTAATGGGGGTAAGTCTGGCTTCCAGGATTCGTAGTCGAGATGTCGGGCGAGATGGTAGTGTCCTTACTGTTGTAATGGAGCTAATATGACCTAGATTTCCCTCCTACGTAGTTGTTGTATTAGTGTTGCCCACATAGATACGTGGGCAGGTGCAATATTGTGCTACGTAAACATACGCTGTGCTCTGCAATAGAAGCGCTTAGTTTGATGTTTCCTCTCGTTGTGCCGTTGAGGTTGCAAATGATTGGTGGTTGCTGTGGACGCACTGTACGAGATGCCAAAGCGTGCAGGAACCACAGGGAAAAGAACCAGGAGTTGTGTTAAGGTGTCTTTGAATGGGTGTTGGGGTATCGCTGAAATGGCTATGTACAGGAAGTTTTGCGTTGGGACCAAAGTGAAGAATAGTGTTATTTCAATGTGTTCTCACAAGTAAAACATATGGAAACATGTGTAATATTTTTTTTTACAATAAAAATACTTTTATTCAATTTATTTTATTAATTTACTGCTCGATCTCGAGCCGGCGAGATACTCGTCCGAGTAACGAGCCGGTCCGAGTATGCTAATACTCGACCGAGCAGTATACTCGGACGAGTATACTCGCTCATCTCTAATTACAACAGCTGAGGAGAGGTGATTTGTCTAATTACATTACTGTTAACACTTGCATTTACAAAACACAACATAAATGTGATGCTAACACATGCGTTTTGTAAATGTGAATGTTTACAGTAATGTAAATCGGCAAATCACCTCTCCGCAGCTGTTGTAATAGGTTTCAAAATACAACCAAAATGCCACATGTGACCTCACCCTTACCACCACGTGTGACCGCAGCCTCATATGTCGTCATCTCCCTGGGGTGTGACTAGAGTACTTAAAAATGCAGGACACAGCCTTTGAATCCAAAATTTATAGTAGTGTCCACATGAAAAACTGAACATGTATAGCAAGTAAAAAGACAGGATCATACATAAAGTATTCGTCCGAGCAACGAGCAGTTTCGAGTACGCTAATGCTCGAACGAGCATCAAGCTCGGACGAGCATGTTCGCTCATCTCTAGTTATAGCTTAAATATATACCGACCCTTGACTGACATACACTTGAATGCCATGGTAAGTGTTGGTAAGCTTCCAGTGTCACCAGCAAGGTAGATAGTTGGGTCTTGCACTTTAATATTTTGGTCTTTGTATGTAAAAAAAAAAATTGTCGATCTGAAATGAGGTAAGTAAGGTTTCTGTCATAGTCTAAATCAATTCCACTCTGTGGGATAATGGCTAGATATATACAAACTACAAAAACAGCAAATCAACAACCACGTAAATCTTAAACATTTATTTTTTATTTATTATTATTATTATTCACTCATCCTCATAATAACAGGAAACCAAAAAAAAAGGGACAATGTTTAAAAATGAGAGCAAATGTATTTGCCTATGATGAAAAGTCTATAGTCAAAACACTATAAAAGCAGCATTAACTTTTACATGAGTAACAATAGAGCAAATAATCAAATACCTCAATCAAAAAAGCTTTATTTCTGCTAGTTAAATTGTTGTTTTTGCGACTTTTGCTGTACTTTTGCAAGTACACCTTGGTCTGCACCTTGTGCAGTGCCTTATGTGGCTTTATTTTCCAGATGTTCCGTGTGACTTTGCACTTGTATGTATGTATGTATGTATCACTGGTCCAGGGCAGGTGCAAAGGAAGGATTTTTTTTTATGAATCCTATTTTAACATGTAAATTGGAATCATTTCACATGCTTTAAATGTTTAAAATTTTGCACATTAATTTTAAAATGTATACATTTTTGGTTTTAAATTTATTGGATACTTCTAAGATTTTGGTTGCGTTTTGAGACACATTACAACAGCTGAGGAGAGGTGATTTGTCTAATTACATTACTGTTAACACTTGCATTTACAAAACACAACGTAAATGTGATGCTAACACATGCGTTTTGTAAATGTGAAAGTTTACAGTAATGTAAATCGGCAAATCACCTCTCCGCAGCTGTTGTGATAGGTTTCAAAATGCAACCAAAATGCCACATGTGACCTCACCCTTACCACCACGTGTGACCGCAGCCTCATATGTCATCATCTCCCTGGGGTGTGACTAGAGTACTTAAAAATGCAGGACACGGCCTTTGAATCCAAAATTTATAGTAGTGTCCACTTCTGTATATAACCCCCTCACGTGGCTTGTGTCCATGTGGATGTGACATTTGCAACAAAAAGTTTAAAAAAGAAGTTAAAATTTGCACCTGCCAGGACATGAAAAACTGAACATGTATAGCAAGTAAAAAGACAGGATCATACATAGGGTGCAAAAACTAGCCGCCCAATGTCTCAATTATACATCAAAAGAAAAAACTATGATACATGCCCCCCAGGAGTTCCTCAACTTTCTATAATATTTTCAGTGCCTCTCCAGTTTTATATGTATAGTGATTATGCTTTATTTCTTTTATGTCTTTTTGATATCACAAAGCTTATAATTGTCATGATGAGTTTTCACCTGGCTTTGTATATTTTGTCTTACTGTGTTTTCCATCCAGTGTCTTGTGCCTTTATTTATTGGAAGAATAAAGCAATTATACATAATCCTTCCTATTCAAGTAATGAAGCTATAGGTGAGTCCATTTATTTCTTCCATTTAAGTGAAGCATTCACGAGATGTATTCAGCAATAATAATGCTTTGAAACTGCATCAGCTTTTCTGGTTCGTTTCCTAAATTAATAGGATTATTTTCTTCTGGAGAGGGGGCATAATTGTGCTTTTGGCTCTACCTGTTTGGTGTTGGTTGAATGAGCCCATCATGGAGTCGTATACTGACTTAACCCAATCATTAAATGCAATACTAATTACTGTCAGTTGTAGACACAGATTTACTAAATATCAAAAGTCTATTTGTTAAACCCCCTCTAGAGTAGCACAATATGATGGTAACATTGAAATACCATTCAATTAGGAGTTTACTCAGCTTTAATGTTCAGTTATGTAGACTTAATCCATAACAGTATTCATCACAAAAAAACAGAATGGGACTGGAGTATAGGCCTACTATTAACTCCTTAAAGGGACTCCAGGTTTTACACAAGTAAACTACTAGTACCTTCAGGTAGGATATGAAAATGTGGTTTTATCATTCCCCTTTTATGTAACCTTTGGTCTATTTATAAAAAAAAAAATCTATAGTGATGTCTACAGAGCAGAGCAGAGTCACTTTTTGCCTTAGATGAGTCACTTTAGTAGCTATAAAAGGAGCTTCACTTCAGATGACCCAATGTGGGGTGCTTCAGGCTTACAATTCATGTGCTAAAACACTATAGATACTGGCAGTTAAAGGGAACCTGTCATTAGTAATTGGCCTAATAATAATGGCCTTATAATAATGGCCTAATGATCCAATGGCATCATCCAGAAAATAAACTTTGAAGTGAGTTGTAAATTGTATGTGTAAAGTCAAGGAGGACGAGAGTTCAACACTGAAGTCAGGGGGGGGATGGCTTTTAATGCCTCCTCCTCTGTCATAGAGATCTGGTTAGTGATGTCTCTGGATGCAGGACCATAAATTACAGTGACTGAGGCTTTCTGAGGAAGAGAGAGCTTGACTTCAGTGTTAAAATCTCTTCCTTGACTTTATACAACCAACTTGCATCTCACTTCAAAGTAGATTTTTTGGACAAAGCCACCAAACAGGGCCATGAAAGACAAAAACATTATCTGGATGGTGTATCAGCTGCTTGACAACATGCTGGTAGTGGTTAATTAGGTCAATTTCTGCTGACAGGTTTCCTTTTATCAGTTGTAATGTTCAACTTCCAACAAATAGCATTGCATACTGTACGTCTGATTTTCTCCGTAAACTGGTTGGCCTGCCCACAAAAGTATTAATGGCTGGAAATGACGAATTGCAGGGCAACCACCACTATAACATTTTTAAAGCTGTCCAAAATGGTAGCTTTACTAAACGCCAACAATTTTGCAACTATCTTGGTCAGGACCAGAGCTTGTGGATGAGATTGGTCAAACTCATGCTTTCTCTCCATTGTTTGCGGGATTAAAAACACCATTGTTTGGGGGGATAGAAAGCTTCCCTGGGATGGCATGGACAGGCTTGGTGGTGGTGGTGTCACATCTTAATTTTGCAGGGTGACAGGTGGCCTTGTCACTAATGAGGCAATAGTAGAGAATATGGCAAGTGAAGCAGCAGAGGAAGCAACAGGTGTTTCCATGTTTTGTTTGCCAAGGCCTGGTCATACATGTGGTGCTCAGATGCTTATTTGCTTCAGGGACTGGTGGCATAGCATTCAAATGTTTTGTCTTCTGCATATTGCTGGAAAAATGCAATGCCAGGGAGATTCTCTGGGGCTGGCTTTTGTGAGGTCAACCCTGGGCATGGTGGGTGGAACAGGCCACATCATGGCTATGGTTTGCCCAATGTACTTTTGCACCCTTCTTAATGTTTTGGTGGCCAACTACGTCTTTGTGACCACTACCTCTTCCTTTGAACTATCATTGCCTCTGAGCCATGTTGGGTATAGGATATCATCATCACCCCTCACATCTTCTTCCACCAAGACCTCAATGCTGCCCTCCTTGTCAGTCAACATAATGCAGAAACATCACATTGTATAAACCCATTAACCACTTACTCCAGTGTGTCCCTTTGCTATTAGTTGCATCATCACATGGCGTGCACAAATGCTGCAACACAGTGCCAGTAGGGACCAAGACCAGCAAGCCCCTACTACCCATACTGGCAGGCTGTGCCCCCACAGCTCTTAGCCCTGGTTCCCCACCAGCACAGACCCACAGAAACAGCAGACAACATGCAGTACAACACCATGTGAACAGGTCTTGAATGTTCCCCATTCCATGTGGTCTCAAATACTTAGCAAGTAGGCGGTCACTAAATTGAGTCTCCTGGAAATGAAAAACACCTTGGGGTGTAGTGCTGGTACCAAGTAAAAAAACTAAATAAATGAGGGGACAGAATTAAACTATGCCAACATTTGGAGAGAAAAAAAATCTGGACCGCACATCCCCACATTATACAATGATCTATTGCTGCTAGGCTACATTAAGAAACCTAATTCAAAACAAACTTCTTAGTTACATTTTGATTATATTGTATAAGCTCACTAACCACTTTCCTGTGCCCTCATTTTAGTAAGTATTAACAGAATGTTATTATTTTTTTATTATTATTGTTATTTCTTAATTTTTTATGTTATGTTATAATTTTAAGCACCTTCCCTAGGACATTGTGGGTATGGTAACTCATTTTTCAGCCCTCTAGCCCTTACAAACCCCATTTTACAGCTATTTTGGGTGTTAAAATTTGGGTCCCCCTTGACTTCAGTGGGGTTTGTGTTTGGGTCAAAGTTTGGCCTGGTCTGGGTCCTGAACCAGAATTCAGACATTCGGACGAACCCTGCAAACTCAAATTTCAACCAACCCACTCATATCTAGTCATCATAGAAAATATTTCTATTTGTATGCTTTATTTTAAACACGTGCATGAATGAGGTGAAAGGATCAGTGATCTATGATATATGAATTCATTTCATTGAGTTTTATTGGAAGAATGTGTACTTAGCCAATTCAATGGGTTTTCTCTTTTTTAAAGCTATTCCCCCAAACCTAATAAATCGGTTCAAACATGATAAAATAGGTTATGAAGTGAGAAAAAATCTGGCATTTTAAGGTTTGTTCAATGTATCAAAATAGTTTTCTGATATCTAAAGATAAAGTGATGGTTTCATTACCTCCATTACATAAAATATTGAGACCAGTGTGTAATGGAGAGTTCTCTGAATCAAGCTATTTAGTTAGATTGTAATCTGGCATTAATTCTAATCTGCAAGGAAAGTTAAAAGACAAAGTCAAAAGTGAGGTGATAGGTTAAACTTGAGTGCAAAGAACTATGACACAGCTGGTATATTCTTTCCGATTTTACCCCAAAACTAGTTTGTTTACTGTTATTGTCTACAATCGTCGGTTGTAACTAAAAACCACTACATAAACATCTATAGTGACAGCATCAGCATAACCAGACCATCAAATAGCACTGAATCTTGAAATAAGCATGAAAGAGAGTACTGTACATAGGAAATAGAGTTAACAAATAATAAATTCTTTTTTTTTGCATGCAACCTTGAAAACTTTTGTGGCAATTTTTTGGGACACATAAATTGGATTACTGTACTGTATTCCAAAAATACAATAATGTTAAAATGTGTCAAAATGTAGTTTATGAGCAGCATGAGGCCAGAGAGTGGCACAATGACAAATTCTGGTGGTGGCAGCAACATGGTAGGCCACAGTGTTGCACAATGACAGGGTGTGGAGGTGCTGGCAGCAGCAGCAGGAGGTCAGAAAGAGGCACAATGACAGAGTGTGGAGGTGGGCGACAATTCCAGTCCCTGGTAAAGATGGTGGGAGGCAGATGGAGCAACTGGCAGCAGATGTGTGGCATCCGGCGGGTGGCAGCATCAAAATAGTGGCTGCGGCAGGTAGTTAGAATTCAGACTCATTTGGGGGAGGCGTCATGGCTGATCTTATCTGATGCATAAGGCATTGGTGTGTTGAAATCCTGTCCGATCCACTCCTGATTCATCTTGACAAAGGTCAGTCTCTCCACATTACGGGTGGACAAGCGCTTTCTCCTTGGGGTAACAATGGCCCCCGCGCACTGAACTCTCGTTCTGATGCCACACTACTGGCTGGGCAAGACAGCTTCTCTACTGCAAACTTTAGCAACAAAAATGAATTGAAATTTGGGGAATACAGAACCCCAAAACTGACACCATGGACTTTGAGAAAAAATCACTCCATCAACTATGTGGATTTGATACAGATTTATTGATATCTACTATAGCAACAAAAAAAGAATTGAAATTTAGGGAATACAGAACCCCAAAAACTGACACCCTGGACTCTGAGAAAAAAATCACTCCAGCAACTATGTTGATTTGACACGGATTTCTTGATATCAACTTTAGCAATAAAAAAAGAATTGAAATTTGGGGTATACAGATCCCCAAAACGGACACCCTTGACTTTGAGCAAAAATCACTCCAACATCTAATGAGTACAAGCAGCTAGACGTTAGAGACGGCACATGCAGTGTCAAATGACGGGATTGCAAATGGCCGTCTGTTTTTATAGGGCTGTGATATCACATTAGCCTGTTGGTCGCTGATTGGCTTACATGTCTGCACATGTGATCGGGGGTTTCCTTTCTCCTTCCCAGAGTTCTCAACCCCATGTAACACGTTGTGCTCACGGCCATTTTGCTAATAAAGGGGAAAAAAATAATTTGTTTCCACAAATCACAGTTAACTTCGGATTTGTGCAGAACCAAAGTTTTCCTGAAATTCTAAACTAATTCCACTTCGTTAGAATCAATTTGCTCATCTCTAGTAGTGACACTAGGATTTCACAAAAGCAAACTATATGTGTGTACCTAGAGTAAAATATGTGTGGCATAGTTCCTAGTTGATAACCTATAGAATACTTTTTGCTGTTAAAATATTGAAACACTGGATATAAGTTAAAAAAATCTTTAAATATGATGATTTTATGCTGGGATTGATCTCACATGTTTTCCATTCTCTTTTTTTCTGTGCTGGCAGCAGCAGCAGGAGGTCAGAAAGAGGCACAATGACAGAGTGTGGAGGTGGGCGACAATTCCAGTCCCTGGTAAAGATGGTGGGAGGCAGATGGAGCAACTGGCTGCAGATGTGTGGCATCAGGCGGGTGGCAGCATCAAAATAGTGGCTGAGGCAGGAAGTTAGAATTCAGACTCATTTCTCAACATTTGGGGGAGGCGTCATGGCTGATCTAATCTGATGCAATAGGCATTGGTGTGTTGAAATCCTCTCCGATCCACTCCTGATTCATCTTGACAAAGGTCAGTCTCTCCACATTACGGGTGGACAAGCGGGTTCTCCTTGGGGTAACAATGGCCTCCGCCGCACTGAACACTCGTTCTGATGCCACACTACTGGCTCGGCAAGACAGCTTCTCTACTGCAAACTTTAGCAACAAAAATGAATTGAAATTTGGGGAATACAGAACCCCAAAACTGACACCATGGACTTTGAGAAAAACTCACTCTATCAACTATGTGGATTTGACACAGATTTATTGATATCTACTATAGCAACAAAAAAAGAATTGAAATTTGGGGAATATAGAACCCCAAAAACTGATACCCAGGGCTTTGAGAAAAAATCACTCCATCAACTATGTGGATTTGACACTGATTTATTGATATCTACTTTAGCAACAAAAAAGAATTGAAATTTGGGGAATACAGAACCCCAAAACTGACACCATGGTCTTTGAGAAAAAATCACTCTATCAACTATGTGGATTTGACACAGATTTATTGATATCTACTATAGCAACAAAAAAGAATTGAAATTCGGGGAATACAGAACCCCAAAAACTGATACCCAGGACTTTGAGAAAAAATCACTCCATCAATTATGTGGATTTGACATGGATTTCTTGATATCAACTTTAGCAATAATAAAGAATTGGAATTTGGAGTACATGCAGCTAGACGTTAGAGACAGCACATGCAGTGTCAAATGACGGGATTGCAAATGGATAATAAGTTAGAATAAAATATTTAAATATGATGATTTTATGCTGAGATTGATCTCACATGTTTTCCATTCTCTTTTTTTCTGATGATATAATTTCTAACTTAGCATTCTCTCAAGTCTATAATGATCTAAAGAAAAGTCCCAAATGTAGTATTTTTTATTTTTAATTCACACAAATGTGCTAAAAGTTGGAAAAGCTGTATGGGAATCATGATATGTATATTTTCCCTTTTCCTAGAACTCTTTGAATCACAGTACTTGATCCACTAAAGCAATTGTCTTTTTGATAAGTTTTACTGTTTTCATTCATGTTCAAGGTTTATATAGATAAGATGCAAAAAAATCAAGTTGGGATCCCTTATGATACAGATTCAGGCGATTTCAGGAAGGGGGAACTTTTAGTTTTACTAATATTTCCTTTGCCCACTCTCTTTCCTAGTATGCTTTATCTTTAGAAAATAATCTTTAGAAAATAATCTGCCCCAAAATCGCATCAAACATAAGATGAAACTCTACATAAACCCATTTTGCAGTGTATTTGATAGCGCCTTATTACCTTACAATTGAAGAAAAATTGCTGGAAAATATAACAATAAATATTTCAATGGTGTGCACCAGAAATTGGCAATTTTTCAAGCAAGAATTGTGAGCCAAAGCCCCATTTGTGCTTTTAGGTAAATAGCATCTAAGCCCAGTAAAAAGTTAGGAGACCACTGTATTCATGAGGAAAGCACTCTTTTATTGACAGTTAGAATGAGTTGATGCCGCAAGTCAATATTTGCAGTGTTGACCCTTCTTCTTCAGGATCTCTGCAATTCTCCCTGGCAGCTTTCAATCAACTTCTGGACCAAATCCTGACTGATAGCAGTCCATTCTTGCATAATCAATGCTTGCATTTTGTCACAATTTGTTGGTTTTTGTTTGTCCACCCGTCTCTTGATGATTGACCACAAGTTCTCAATGGGATTAAGATCTGGGGAGTTTCAAGGCCATGGACCCAAAATGTTTTGTTCCCTGAGCCATTTAGTTATCACCTTTTCTTTATGGCAAGGTGATCCATCATGCTGGAAAAGGCATTGTTGATCACCAAACTGCTCTTGGACGGTTGGGAGAAGTTGCTCTTGGAGGACATTCTGGTACCATTCTTTATTCATGGATGTGTTTTTAGGCAAGACTGTGAGAGAGCCGATTCCCTTGGCTGAGAAGCTACCCCACACATGAATGGTTGCAGGATGCTTTACAGTTGGCATGAGACAAGACTGGTTGAATCGCTCACCTTGTCGTCTCCGAACAAGCTGTTTTCCAGATGTTCCAAACAATCAGAAAGGGGATTCATCAGAGAAAATGACTTTACCCCAGTCCTCAGCAGTCCGTTCCCTGTAGCTTTTGCAGAATATCAGTCTATCACTGATGTTTTTTCTGGAGAGAAGTGGCTTCTTTGCTGCCCTCCTTGACATCAGGCCTTAATATTTCTAGCTGTGATACTCTTCCCTGTTAGGCCAGTTTTGTGCAGTGCAATGATGACTGCACATGTTTCTGCAGAGATAACCATGGTTAACAGATGAGAAACAATGATGCCAAGCACGACCCTCCTTTGAAAGTGTCCAGTGGTGTGATTCTTACTTAATCATGACAGATTGATCTCTAGCCCTGTCCTCATCAACACCCACACCTGTGTTACTGGAGCAATAACTGCAACAATGTTAGCTGCTCCTTTTAAGGCAGGCCTGCAATGAAGTTGAAATGTGTTTTGGGGGAAAAAGTTTATTTTCCAGGCAAATATTGACTTTGCAATTAAATGCTGTTAAGCTGATCACTCTTTATAACATTCTCGAGTGTATGCAAATTGCCATTATAAAACCTGATGCAGTAGACTTAAAATTAACATTTGTATCATTCTCAAAACTTATGGCCATGACTGTATGCCCTATTGTTGAAAATTTTTTGGCTTCGGAGTTGGTTGATGGCTTGTTTTTTTGCAGGACATGTTGTAATTTGCAACAGTATCATTATGGAGTACATATGTTTTTTTATAACTTTTTATTGCATTTTTTGTGGGATAAAATAGGTAAAATCATAATTTTGGTGGGTTTTTAACAGTTTCCTCAAGAAAGTTCAATAATAATTTTAAATTCTATGGGTTGTTTCGGACGTGGTGATGCTATACATGTGGGGTTTGTGTTATGATTTAGACTTTTTTTTACATTATTGGGCACTTTTACTAAGGGCTTTGTGCCTCACTTTAGTTGGACTTTGTACATTCCTCATGACTAAAAAGGCTTGCACCTGGTATTTAAGAAGTGTCTGCGCTGTGATTTTGTCGCACTAACCCTTTTGTGGCGCAGCTGAACTGGCTTCCACGCCAAAATTAGGGGGCATGCCGTTGGAACGGTTTGACTGATTCTGACTGAGCGCCGAATTTAACTTTCAAATTGTGTCACACGCCCTATGTTAAAGGTGCATCACAAAAAGATGGTGAACTCTGTTGGACCAGTATGGGGAAGTGACACATTCATGATTTCTGGCACACAATCTTACTAAATCATCGCACGCAGAATTATAGACGGACAATGCACTTTTAGTGAACTCTAGTGACTTTGTAAGTAAATGTGCACCAGTGTCTTTAAGATCTGTGCCTTTAAGATCCTGTCATAGACTTGTTTTAGGTATATGACATTTGAGTCTATTGGATATTTGTGACTTTTTAAAAAAGTTTCAAATGTGGAGTTTTATTGTGCAAAAATGTGCTACTTTTTTAAACGACCAAATCAGATGCAACATATAGCTGTGTGGGTGAAAAGCTGTTTGACAATATACTGGTAGTGGTTTATTCCATCAATTGCTGCTGACAACTTTAGGATGTACACTGTTTTCCATAAAATAGAGCACTGTGTCCTTATTCTGCTTAGGGCTTTTTCAGGTGAACATTTTTCATGCCAATTTGATATTCATGTATAGAACATTGACCCATTGTATTTTATGTGACTTTTCACATGCTTTTTTTTCACGCATCCGTGGTCTGTGCAAGATAAATCACTGCATGTACTATATTTGCCTCTTCCATGGACCAAGAATTTCTATACAAGTAATTGTATCTGCAAAAAAGTGGACAGCACACAGATGTGGATTGTTATTTACCAGATGATACTGGGAACCTGTTTTTCCCCATCTAATTTTAGCCAACCATCATTTTTTTTTGCAAAAAAAAAAGAAAATAGGATGACATATGGGCTGGAAAACAACGGACATGTATACAACAGTCACCACACAGACTCAGACAGAAGCACTTGTCTGAAAAAGCCTTTATCGGCAGGGCTCTTGGATTTCTTACTCCTAATCAAACATGGATGACATTTTTCAATCAAACAATATATATATATAAAATAAAAATATATATATAAATATAAATATATATATAAAAATCCCTAGAAAACACATATTATGGGAAAAAAGCCTAAATACAGAGTTGTTTGAAAAATGCTGGTGCTAAAGTCTGAGTTCAGATATAATGGACAGAATTTGGCAGGCTGGCAAGGTGATAACATCCTATGTGCCTAAGGAAAACAAGCAATGAACATGTTATGTTTGGTCTTCTTTCCTATCTCTCAGACACATCTGTGGACTATTCCTAATCAATTTGCATCAGGTATGACCAGATTCCAACAGAATGTCATAGCAGTTTAATAGCTACATAAACACAAGAAAACACTAAGAAAACATTATCTGCAGATAAAAACTAGATAAAGGCAAACGTAGCAGCTGTCTTCTTAACTACATGCATCAGATGAAGGGTTTATGGAAGAAGGATCTTTGGTAGACTTTGAGTCAATTTGCATGGAATTCAACACCACGATGAAGGTTGAAACTTTTGGCACAAACAAGGACAGGATCTTACATTCTTCCCCAAATAACTCAAAGCCAGAATGTTACGCACTGTAATTCAAAAGGTGGTGAAACTTATTCAACATATCAAATGTCTTATTTGAACATTCTGAGTACATAAAGGAGGGATGGACTTTGTTTAACACTCTTATCTTCATGTTGGGACTGAAGGACCAGTCCCACATTACCAATGTTGGATCTTCATATAGGCTGCATTTTCTACCCTAGGGCTTATACTCCAGTCAATAATGTTTCACAGTTTTTTTTGTCATAAAATTAGGAACCTTGGCTTTTATGCGAGTATTTACAGTATGAGTATTACAGCTGCAGAGGGGGCTATAGTCTTGTGAACAGCCCGGGGCACATGGGACACTTAAGTCGCCACTGCACTTTACACAGAGTAAATACTCATTTTTAGGTAGAGTGTTTAGAACTGTAATTTCCTCATGGTGGCCCAACAGGGAATCTCTGAACCCAAATGAGGGAGAAAGTAACAATACTTTTGTGTCAATATCACAAAAAGCTCAGTTTTCTGACCATCCCACTGTTTTTCTTTCTTTCATTTTGTGAGTAGCATTTGTTTACCGACGCTTTTCCTGCACTTCTGGTTTCCTGACACCTATTTCTGGAGCCATTTTTGTCACACATTGGACCAACAGAAAGCAAGTTTATCAATTTTAAACCTCTTCCTGAATGTGAAGTGTCATTTCTAATATTCCTTCTTGCACTGCGCCAAATAAATTAAGCATTTGTGACACTGTTTCTTTGTAAACCATGTAAAGAGAGCAGCAAGAACTAGTGAAATCGTGGAGGGAAAACTATCCCTTACTCAAAGGCTAAACCAGTCCCTGTCAGCGGGTGATGATCAGCTTACCCGGGCTAGTTCTGGACCCTACAATTTTTCTCTCTCTGAACACGTGGAGCAGGAAGGAGAGAAATAGAGCAGACAAGAATAGTGGATAAAAACAAGAGCAGGTCAAAAATACACTCACTAGAAAATAATCACCAGGAAAGTGGTGAGAGAATACAAGAGAAAAGACAAACTTCACAGAATCTCTTACCACAGGTAAAAAAAAACAAGAAAGTATAAATTTTCTTAAAGAACAGGGATAAGCTGCAACAATACCTAGCAAATACCGAATGACAAAACTAGGATTAAATGGAGCCTGACTACTCCTGATAGGATAATGCAAATTACCACAGCTGAGACATAGCAGCAACAATAAACAGGTAAAAAAAATCAGGCTACATTGCAAAGTGGAAGAGAATCAACTAGAAAGGCGACAGGACAGGTTCATATCCTGACAAAAAAACACTATAAAACACAACTAAAATTGGGTGACAGAAAAGACCACAAATCAATACATTCCCCCCAAAGAATCCATTCACTTGAAAAGGACATGTTGCAGCAGAATCTTATCACCAGTGGATGTGAAGTCAATACTTGTTCCACTACTACTACATTCCATTAGCTTTGTGGTAAAGGGACCAGTAGTCAGACCCCCGGTGATCTTAAATTAAAGACTGGGCACACATGGTCTCCCAGCTCCCCCAGCCCTGAATTCTTATTTGGTAATATGGATTTTGCTTTCATTATATACTGTATTTTTTGCTTCATTATCCTTACCATTGTTATTACCCTTTGCGCATGATATATGAATTCTATATTGGGCTGTTTTCTGGGGGATCTTGGACCTGATTTTCCCTAGGCATGGGAATTTTAATTGTTTTTAATTTTTATGATTAACATGTAACTAATAAAGTTTATAATTTTTCTATAGCATCTGTCTTTCTGTCCATTTAATTTTGATTTACTGTTTCTGATGCTAAAAATATATTTTGGTGACCCATTTCTTTGTCTAACTTGAATTAAAGACTTTTTACAAGGATAAACCATCTATATAAAAATTTAAAAAAAAATTAAAGTATAAAGTATAGGTTAAAGTATACCCCAGTGCCTTGGATTTACCCCGTGTTACCTTTATCTTGTGCACTCTGCCTTGAGATATGCTTTTAAGAGGAACGAATAAAGAGAATATATTTTTCAAATACTAACATTGTTTCCTGAAGCGCTGGTCTTTCTACAAGTTTACCACAGTGCCCTACAATGGAAGTGAGTTGTTCTAATACACAGACAAATTAGAAAAGCATTCTACATAAACAATTTGTTGTCCTGTGGTGTATTCATTTCATATTGTATCCTCTATAGATAACAATTGCAACAATATTATATTAAGTTTTAATGTAGAAACATTGGCCCACATTTATTAAAGTGTTAGCACCAGTTTTCTGGTGCAAACTGCTTGCACATGTATTTATAAAGTGTCTGCAACAGTTTTGTGTCCAACTAGACAGAAAAAATGAGGGCACCTAAAGGGGCATTCCAGTGCACAGTCGGATCGTGCACCACAATTCTGTCCGACATCGGCCACAATTCTGTAGCATGAAAAATGTGTGCAAAAAATGTGCATTCTGCTGGAGCAGTGTAGGGGGCGCCACATTCATGAAAATTGTGTAACAAATTTCCTGAATCTGACGCACACTGCACAATCTACAGGCAAACTGCACATAGTGCACTGTGGACTATTTTTGATAAATGTGGGCGACTGTCTGTCATCTGGTGCCAAATGTATTGTTTATATATCTAAAAATAAAAGTTTTAACTTAATGGTGAGTTACGTTATAATGACCCTTGTCTAAACTATTTCCCTATAAAATTTAAAAATGAACCTGACTTTTTTTTTCTACAAGATCAGTGTTCATGCAGGAGAACGTAACACTATACTTAAATGAGCCATGCCTACAAATTAACCTTTGACCTCTTTAAATCACGCACAATTATGTTCTGTTGTATCAGAGTATTCTTTCTACATGGAAGTTTTCAATAATTGAATCAAGATGAAATGCACACACTGGAGTATACAAGATATCTTTGTTGATTTTCTGTTGCACTATATCACAATCCAAGAGAATTTTGTCATCAATGAGCCTGGACTTTCTCAAAAAGATCATTCAACAAAGACTTAATTAAAGTTTCTTTCAGGTGTCAATCATGTCAATGACATGTAAATCATTGCTGTGATCACAGCATGGCATGCTAGAAAATGCAATTCTTGCCAACGTAGGTTAATACTAAACAAGTTAAAAGTAAAGAAAAAAACAGTGCAAATGGTTTGGATTAAAATCCACTTTTGTATAGGAAATGCAAGAATTCATAAATAAAACAACAAAAATACGTTTAGGAAGACAAAATGGGAAATTGTATGTCCAGAGTATTTGAAGGTAATCACACTTAAGCTACAAGTTTTGGCTTCTGCTACCAGGGCACTTCTATGCCAGGTCTGACTGAATGGGCGCTGGCTATAGGCATTCCAATGCATGGTGTGGCACCATCCCCTCTGAATTGGGCAATTCCCCATACTAGGTACAAGCTGTGATAAATGTGGCCCTTAGGAAGTCGCATGACTGCGACGTAATGCGTGGGGTGCCTCCAACCGCAAGTCGTAGATTTTACCTTCCCTCCTACTGAGCTCTTTATACCGAACAGCTTTGCTGTATTGGTTTGGTCCTGGATCAACCACAGAGGGGCTCCACAGACTTGTATTTATATATCTTTCCATTAATCTACTCATACTGTTGTTTAGGAGTCCGCTGACCTACAACTGTGCACGTCATCTACTGTGTTTATGGTCTCCAGGACTGTACTGTACTGCTGCTATCAGTCATTGATGTTTACATGGTGTAGGGGGTTGCCTTCAACTGCTTTTCGACTTGTGGCCATTTGTGGATCTCTGTTATAGGCTCTGATCCACATGGTGTGCTTTGATGTGTATGCTTACACTTTTTAAATGTTTTTATGTACCTTGATGAATGGCATCTTTGGTGTGTGTTCACATGCTTTGTAATAATAAAATTTTTTTCACTGTTTAGCCTATACACACTGGCTTTCTTCTTTGTTTTCAGTCATGTGTCATATAGTGTGTTGGAAGCTGTATTTCCCGTAATCCCTCTCAAAAACCAAAGATGTGTGTCTATCGTACTGACACCTCTTCAGCAAGGATTTCACTCTGGAGATGTCCTCATGACTACCTCCAGTCGAGACGAGATGCTCGACTTTCTCCTAAGGCCCTAATTCAGGCGGTACCTGTCCAGGCTCCTGAGGCTCGAGAGCTGACGGAAGAATCTTACCACCCTTTTCATGAACATCTCCCACTACTCTGACTTACTGCTACAAAGGCCCAGCAATGGTACCTGGCTCTGAAGAAAGTCCTCAAAGGATTGACTTACCTCTGCTTGTTCAAGGAGAGACGAATTGAACTTCCAATAGCCTCTTCCTATCCGGTGAGTCTCTGTAACATTTAGAGAAAACAAAATAAAACCTGTCTATTCTAGACCTGCAGATACCCCTATAATAGGGGAACCCCACTTGGCCTGGGGTGTGCCGGATGTGGACATCCACTAGGTGAACCTCACTGGCTATGCTATTAAGAGCAATGCTATCATAATTCAGCTTGTCCCTGGAGCCTTCCCTATCTTGGGTCCTCGTGACAGCATTAAAGTCCCCTTCAAAGACCACCTGCTGACTTGTGATCTGTTCCTGTGGTCCGTTCCTGTGGTCCATTACTTTTGCCATCCTATGCTCCTGCTGTGCCTGCCAGGGTTCCAGCCCAGCGGTGACTTCAAGCCATCCTGTGCTCCTGTTGCCATCCTGTGCTCCGGCTGTGTCTTCCAGGGTTTCAGCCCGGTGGTGTCTTCAGTCCGTACCAGCGTTAGCAGTGTTCCTCTGTGTTCCTGCTGTCAGCCCAGTCTCTGACTGTTTCCTGCATTTGTTACCTTGGCTGCCGTTGCGGGTCTCATACCAACCCTGCGGTGGTCCAGAGGGTCCACAGACTCTTCCCAAAGAGACTCTCCACACTCCCTGGAGTGTGACAAAGACACACTGTATGCACGTTACCTGCTGTCAACTCTGAGTGGTCTCATCTCTCTGGCCACTCAGATTGATATCAGGTTTATGGAGCCCTCTTAGGAGCAACATCTTGAACAAGTCAGGTCCATTCTGAAGGGACTCTTTCAAAGTCCTCCAAGCCTCTGGTGGGTCTCCCTGCTCCATATATGAACTTTATTACGTCTTTTCAGAGAAGCAAGCAGAGACTTTGCCACCGCACCCTTCCTACAACTGTCCCATTCATCTCCTCCAAGGGGTCGGGTGTACCCTCTGTCTGTGCCTGAAACTGCAGCAATGTTGGACTACGTGAAAGAGAACCTCCAGAATTGGTTCAAACATAAGTCCTCTTCTCATGTGGCCAAAAAGGATGGGTCACTCCGTCCATGCAGAGACTATCTCGGCCTTAACAAGATCACTGTGAAGGACCACTAACCATTTCAGTTGATCACGGAACCTTTCGTATGCTTACGTGGAGCCATGGTATTCACTAAACTGGGCGTATAACCTCCCCGAAGATGATGAGTGGAAGACTGTCTTCAATATTCGTGATGGGCACTTCATATCTGGTCATGCCACCAACACCAGCAGTCTTTCAGGAATTTGCCAACGACATTTTCAGAGATCTGTTCTATACCTGTGTTGTGGTCTATCTCAACAAAATCCTGGGGTGCTCTACGGACCTTGAGTCCCGCCAGTATCACGTACGGAAAGTCCTCAGTTGTTTAAGGGCCAATCACCTTTACGCCAAATTCGAGAAGTGCCAGTTCCACGAAAAGAGTCTTCCCTTCCTTGGTTATATCATCTCTGACAAGGGCCTACAGATGGATCCTACCAAGTTGTCTGCGGTTCCCCACTGGCCTTGCCAGGTAGGTACTTGCAATACACATTTCTGAGCTTCACCAATTACTACTGCTAGTTTAGTCCACACTTCTCCCTTGTGGAGCTGACCAAGAAAAACGCCAACCCTAAACTCTGGCCTCTGGTGGCTGAAGAAACCTTCTCTACACTGAAGTCTGCCTTTGTCTCTGCCACATTTCTCACATGGCCGGAAACGGAGAAACCATTCCAGCATGAAATAGATGCCTCCTCAGTATGAGCTGCAGCAGTGCTCACCCAGAAAAGGCCCAAGGGTAGAATTCTTGCTTGTGGGTTCTTCTCTAAGACTTTCTCCTCCCCAGAGAGGAATTACTCCATAGGGGACCGAGAGCTATTGGCCATAAAACTTGCCTTAGAAGAGTGGTGCTATCTTCTGGGGGGAGCTCATTTTTCAGTCTGCACATACACAGACCATATAGACCGAAATTGAACATACACAAATAGGGGGAAAAAAATTGTAATGTTACAATATGTCTATCACAATGTAATAATCATGCTTCCCTATAATAATTGTATTCCATGAAGCTTGTTGGAGAGCATAAATGAAACCTATCTTTCAACCCTCAAAAAAAGGGTTGAAAAAAACCAACATAAACAGCAAAAAACTTAATAAATCGTAAAAAATTGTAAATTTTTATTAAATCAAAGATAACATACTGGTTAAAAGTGAACCCCACGCCAAAAGGGGGACACAAGCAAGAGTTGCATCACGGACAACAGATCAACACATCTAAATGTAAACATGTATGGGCATCCGTGGCCATATACAAATATGCAATAATACTGTTGGGAAGCATGAGAGGTAATGAGTCATGTAACCTACAATCAGTGCACACAGACTACTGTGTCAAGCTTACCCATGTTGAGATCGTTGCCCAAGCGTTTCGGCTGAGGGACAGCCTTCGTCTGGGGGTGTCCCTCAGAGTTATAAGGAGCTTCCTTATAACTCTTTGGACTCAGAATCCACTGGCTCTGCTCCATTCCTCATCATTTATGGACAGCACCCATGCCCTCCTCTTCCTCTACCTCTTTCTTCTGACATTCCTGCCAAGGAAGAGTTGCTCCAGAATCTGAAGTCCATCTGAGTGCAGACTCAACTTTCTTTGCTACAGGCTTCAGTTTGAACTAAGCTTTGTCCTCTACGGACAAAGTCGCGTCTGTGGAGCGACCTGGTGGTACCACGCCGCATCAAGTTCAACCCGCTTTGCTGTGGGCTCTGGTGAAAACCAGGTGCTACTTAGATTCCGCTCCCAGATGTCGACTTACGTCATTGTCCACGGTGGACCAGTGGGTCCACTATCCCTGGTGCTTGACAATTTTGCTTATTTAAAATAGAGTTTTTAAAAAACCTGCTAAAGACAGAACCATCGTTTATGTGCTCATTTGTAATACTATACTGATAAGGGTCACTCTCGTCAAAAGGTGTTTAGTGCCAATTCAAAGAGAAATGTCTGACTTTTATTGGATGAGCTGCAAATGCTGAGCACTAGGTGTTTTATGGAGTAGTTGGACATGTTTTAATAAATCTTTTTCTTTGTGGTATTGTAGCTTACTGTATGATTATGATTACTAACAGTGCTCTGTGCTATATCCTGATTTTCTGGGATGTTTGTGCCCTTAATGGTCTGGCCTCACTGACCTTAGCTGATGTCACAACCAGGAAGTATTGTCCACTTCATTAGAAGCTGAGAGGATTTTACATATAGGGTTGAGATATATATGAGTTATCTTTTTATTAAAATATTTCTGGGTGGAAATATGGAAAAAAAGCACCAATTTTGACACTTTTTTTCCATTGCAAAGTTCAAAGTTGAAATAATCTAATTCATTTTATTATTTATTATATCAGACATTTTGGGATGTGTAGATACATAACATAGTTATGGTGGTCTGTTATGGTGGTCTGTGGAGCAGGCTTTCAGACGTTCTGGCAGGTGGGTGTTTCTATGGGCAAGCACAGAGGAGTTGTGCAGGTGGGCATTTTCAGCATGTACAGCATGGAGAAATAGGCCAGGGAGGAGTGCATTAATTTGGTTTCTCCGCCCATCCCTGGCCCCTTTGTGCGGCAGGCCCTGTAGCAGTCACTGTTTGACAGGATCACAGGATCACATTATATGCTGCAAGTCTTTTCTCAAACCACTGACATCTGTTCGGTGGGGCCTTCCCTGTCAGTGTTATCATGGCAAGCAACAATAATCAGGAACATATTTCTGGCATATTTAAAGGGATATTCTTGTTTCTGAATTCACATTCTATTTCATTAATCTGCCATATGTATACATATGTATCAGATGTTATTACAAAAAATGTTCCTGTGTGAAGATAATTTCTCATAAATGTAGTCATATGGTCCCTTAGAAACAAGACCAACTCCTTGGATACTGCCACCTCTGCTGGAGTGATTGCACAAAGACACAAAGGGTGTATATGAAATGTCCGAGAGTTACTGCATAACCCACAGCCGTCCTGTGGTAATGATTGCTGAATGCAATCTGGTCCCTTTAATACAACGGGTGAGGAAAAAAATTGCTATATGGATAAAATTATCACTGTCACAGGTAGATAGAATGGCACTTATAAAGATGATTATTCTTCCCCAGTTGCTGTATATTATTACAGTTACTCCTATTTGGATAAAGAGTAAATTCTTCAAAATCATTGAGAGGTTAATGAATGATCTTATATGGGGAAGGAAGAAGCTCCGGCACCAGCTCACCCTGAGCTGGTGCTCGGTAGTTCCCCCTTATACCTGCCACTTCAAGTGGTAGGTTTCCTTTAACTGGATCCTGACTTGCCACTGGATTTAGACTTCAGCAGGCACAGGTCTTGAGTCCGCAGCAATGTCTTTTGAAGTTGCTGCAGTTTCCGTGCTAATCCTGGTAGCAGGACTTCTCTCTGAAGAAGATGCTGTTTATTACTGCTTCTTTCTTCTCTGATCCTTACAGCACTGAAGCATCGTGGTGTAATGAGAAGCGGGGTCAAGCAGAGCTGCTCGGTCTGATCAGACCCAGTCTATCTCTGATCAATAATCTGCCACACAGGGGGTCATTCTGCCACACAGGGGGTCATTTACCCCTGTAATTGAGGCTGTAATTGAGGCTGTACCCCTGTAAAAAATAAATAAATATGGGGAAATGTCCCCAGGGGTCTTTTATTACCTCATGGGGGGCATGTAAAGATAAAAGACACATACACAAATCCCATATTAATAAATATTTAAAAATAAACATTAATATTCCCCAATAAAATAAAATAAAAACTTGGTCCCCTTGAAAAATGCTCGAGTCTCCCATTGACTTCAATGGGACTCGTTATTCGAGACGAGCACTCGAGCATCGGGAAAAGGTCGTCTCGAATAACGAGTACCCCAGCATTTTAGTGCTCGCTCATCTCTAACCATTACCTTATTTCCCTAATTACCTTTCTGCAGGTGGAGGTGGAGAGGGGTATTATGAAATATGAAAGCCATAGACAGAAAGAGAGTTAGGGATGGATTGGAGGGGTGTTAGGAATTCAGCTAAGGGGCCACAATGGAGAATGTTGCAGTATTTTAAAAATTTTATAGACCGCAGCACACAGCCTGGAGACACACGGCTTGGGCCCCGGGCAAGTCTCGCTGCGCTTGACCGGCAAACCCAGCCTGGCACAGTCACCTCAATGGCCCGACACAGGAGCGCTATGGTGCACCCCACCCTCCATGCTGCAAATACACTCTCCATTTCCACCAAATGCTACATTTCTGGCTACTTCAACCCCAGAGAGGATTGCCTCTCCATAACCATCAATATTCAGTCTTGAAGGCTCTCCTTATCATCATGCGTTTACCTCCCAAGTGTAGAAGCTGCAACAGGCCTCCCTATTCCCTCAATTACTGGAAGGTTTAGCAGAACTATGTGACCTCAAAATGCACCTTAGAGCCATTCCAACTAAAGAGGACATGGATTGCTACATGTCACCTCCTGAACAATCCTATAGCTCGGAGGTGGCGGTCTTGAGAGACGAAGTACAACAACTGCAACAGAGTGGTTGTCACTGAAGCAACCCAGGAGACGATTAGGAACTAATTAGACACCCATTCAGCTATTTTATCTACCCACTCTTTCCAAATTCAATACCTAACCGATCTGGACGAGGTCGAAATAATATCCTGGTGAGGGGCCTCACAAAATAAGTTTGTAACAGATCGATTATCAAGGAGCTTCACTGCAATTATTGCCAGACCTCTCTCAACTAACCCTTCAGAACCATAAAGCCCTACGACCACTGTTGGACTTTTTACTTCAACAGAACCACCCCTATACTTGGGGGTTCCGTTTTCATCTTCAAATACGCCACTCGGGCCTCACATATAATATTCAACATCCATTTGACATCCCTGCTGTGGCAGCTGCGCTACTTGGCCCTCGCTGCCGACTCCGGGCAACCAAGGGATCCCCCATGACCTAACGTGCTCCTAGTAGAAGCTGGCGGCATTTCTTATGGTCCCAGGAGAAGGAGGCGTCAACCCAATGCACCTTAGCACTGAATCTCCTTGCCGGGTAGTATCCTTCTCATGGTTTAGTTTATATTGTGTTTAATGATAACTAGTTTTTTTCTCTCTCTCTTCTTTGTGCTGGGTTGCATCAATAATGTGTTCATCCTCTTAGTAGTATGCAGAGGCCTTTGGGTCAGGTCACTTAGATGCTTAGGTCATTTTCCACTTATGGAAACCCACTCGGCTGGTCTGTGTAACCTGTCCCATAGTTACCACTGTGTTTAGTCCATCACCCCTTGATAAGGGGTTTCCTTTTCTTCCTTGTTCTTCCCCTTATACTTTTTTCCTTCTCCATTGTTCACTCTTCTCCTTGTGTGTTTTCCTAGTGTATCTCCCCAGGACCTATATTTACCAAACCCACCCGCGGAACAGAACTTCAGGTTACCTATCACTCATTGAGGCTATCAAGCTTGGGTCCCTGAATGTGTGGGGGCTGAATGTCCCTCAGAAAAGATCCCAAATCCTTTATGGAATACATAGACAGCGTGTCAAGATTCTTTTTCTGCAGGAGGCACACTTTAAAACTGATCATTTCCCTGTGATCAAGGATTGTTACTTCAATACCTCGTTTCATAGCTCAAATCCTAAATCACGCTCCAGGGGCATGTCTATTGCTGTCCACCGTTCTCTTACGCTTGTAGTCCTGGGCGAGATGATGGATGATGCCGGCATATATTCTTTTATGAAGGTACAAATCTTTGACCAGATATTTACATTAGCAAACCTGTCCCTACCCAATCGCTCCCCAGTCTCTGTCTATAGGAAAATTCTGAATGAGTTGTTGGGGTTCTCGGAGGGATAGCTGGTGCTGGGCCTGGACTTCAATTCCCCATTGGATGCCAAACTTTATACTTCTTTGTAGAAAAGTCATATCCCTTTGCGCCAGCTGAGCTCCCTCTGGAAGGATTTACACAGCCTTCAATTAGTAGATGTCTGGCAGATCATACATCCTAAAAACAAGGACTACATGGATTACTCCCTTGTACATGACTCACATAGTCATGTAGATTTCTTTCTTACCCAACACAGGCCCTTACATGGGAACTAATAGCCACCATTGGCAACACTGTCCTCACAGACCATGCCCCGATTTATGTGTTGGTCACTATCTTGTCTATCTGGTCGTAGCATCTTAATGATCATCTGTTAAAAGATGCTCTCTTTACTCAGGAAATCAAGCATACTATGGAATACTTCCTACTCCTTCTCCCAGAGGTCCTGCTGATGAAGTGGGAGGCTCTCAAATGTGAACTATGCAGTCAATTCACTGATCAAGGGGTCAAACTGAAGATGGAGGACTCACCTCTTTACTACAACAGCTACACCATCTCGAAAGTAGGCCCAAATAAAACCAGTCCTCTAAGGATTTAGCAGATCTTATAATAATTAGGAACGAGATCCACGCCTTACTAGATCGGAAATCCCTGGCACTGTACATACAATTTAAAGGCAGCCTATACAAACACTATAATAAATGCAGACGCCCACTCGCTAGGTTCCTACACCCATGATCTGGAGTGACACATATTCCTCGTATTAAAACTGCTGAAGGCGAGATTTCACATAATCCCACGACATCAGTGCAGAATTTGGAGCGTATTATACCCAACTTTACAATATTAGAAGCCAGCTTGCAGACTTAGACCCAAATGTTGAACAAAATTGACACAACTCCACTTCCTACTGAAGAGGAGGTGACCGCGGCGCTGGAACTAGACTTCAGTATAGACAAAATAAAAGACGCCATTAAGAATACTCTTGCAGGGAAAAACCACGGCTCAGAAGGCTCCTTGACAAATGGACCAGACACTTGAAGATTTCCTTATCCCCCAGAGACTGGGATAAAGCATTTTTATTAAACATAAACTCTCAGTGCCCTTCTCCGCACAAGAGAGAAACTTTAAAATTCTCTCTAGATGGTATCTCTGCTGCATTTGATTCATTCCTCTATCTACGACAAGTGCTGGAGATGCAGGGCAGATGGAGGTGACATGCTGCACATTTGGTGGTCGTGCCTAAAAATCTCCCCTTTTTGAGACCAGGTATTTGAGTTAACATCCATTATTATAGGTTCAGTGACTCCTAAAACCCCGGAGGTGGCCCTGCTTTCTATTCTCCCTGGTTCTATCCAGAAACAAAAGAATAGCCTCCTGAGATTCTCCCTAATTTCGGCACACATAGTCTTTCCCTGCAGATGGCGCTCTGCTAAACCCCCCTACGTCTCTGATTGGGCCCAAGAACTGCTGCATATCCATGGAATGGAGAAATTAATGGCTGATATGATGGGTACCTCAGAAGAATCCATAAAGTTATGATGGCATTTCGTGAGTCTCAGAGCTTCAAATACATCTTGAGCTAAGATCCCTAGACCGTAACTGCCACTCAGCCCTCTCCCATCCTAATAACTGGCCCTTTCCTTCCTACTCCCTCTGTTTCCTGATGTCTTTTCCCTACCGTTCCCCCCTCCTCTTAGTGTCTGTCTAAAAATGCTTGTCTATGCAACAGTTTCTCCAATCCTTCTCCTGAATCCATAGCTGCAAACTGCCTCTGAGCACATATTGAAAGATGTCCAGCACTATAGGGCATTTTTGTAACCATTTCAGTCCACTACTATTAACATGGTTTTTACACATGGAGAAACTGATTTCACACTGTTACGTTTGGCTTTGTGAATGATCCAACCTGTATTTTGATATTAAGCAAATCATATTTAAATGTATTCAGTCCAAGTATTCTACGTGGTAAAAATGTGAACATACCAAAGAAAACAGTAAGAGCAGCAATTATAATTCTTCACGGTGGAATAGTTTGGCAGCAGAAGTATTAAAATATATTCTTTGAAGCCGCCAACTTGCAACGTACATGTAATATCAGACTACTTTGGAAAACTGTATTAAATACAATCAGACCAACGGGTTCTATTTTAAACAGATTTAAGGTTGGCCAAAGTGTCATGTGTTTCCCTTATGCTACACAGCTTATAAATAATTTCTTTCTCATATTGAGAATTATTTTTTTTTAAAAAAAGTTACAGACTATGGTGTGGAGGACTGTCCTTCAGAAATCTGTCACAAGAAATCTGTCACTAGTTTAAATACTTTAATATTTCTATTCACAGTTCATATTAATTTTTTTTTTTTAGTTAAACCCAGTTTTACATTGCAATATTATTTCGTGCAAGAATTTTTCACCAAACATTTGTCTCAATTCTGCCATGCATTGGGGAAAATTTACTAAAACTTGGTAAACGTTGAACCACCGATATAACTCATTGAAAATCTGGCTACCTTTAAGGTTGTATAGTCTATCTGTACACCTTGTAATAAGTGGCTTAGGACAATTTTGGCACATTTTGTGGTACACATCCGTTCAACTTAGGACATGCCCACTTTATACCAAATCACATTGGTACATTTTGACACATACAAATAAAACCTAAGTTGTAACATAAAGAATGATATGAAACCACAACAAACTATATATTTTCTGAAAGCAGATACTTGCTCCTTTTCAAAATTGCATTAAAAACTTTATAGACATAGGCACCCTCATGCAATTTTGATTCAAAGTGTTACATTTTATGATTTTATAGAAAAAGCAAAAAATTGTGCTCCAAACAGAAAATAATTTCGTTCACACCTTCAACATTTGTTTATTGGAGGTATAATGACGAATTTGTATAGAGTTTATAGTTACTGTACCTTATAGTCATATGATCACATGAATAAATCATCATTAAATCGCTAAAACTGAAATAACCAAATAATAACTGAAATTTTCCTGTCACAGGTCACAACCTGTAAAAAATGGAAATGCAAAAGTGCATTTACCTGCAATTTTATATAGACTCAGCCCTAGATTATCAACTCGTGATGAGCACTGATTGCGGTTGTCAACTCTTTAAATGCCACTGGCAAAGTCACCAGCAGAATTTAGACCAATGAAACTTGAGCACAGTGGTACAAACATGCAGTGATTATTGGGAGGGTCTTCCAATGACGTCATTTGTGCTTTATTAATTTAAATGCTGCTGGTGACTTTAACAGTGGAATTTTAAAAGTTGAGCGGAAGCCAGGCCCGAATTTCTAATGAAGTTCAGAGTCAGATTCTGGGGACACGAACCAGCAAAATTTAGTATCCACTAGTATCCAAATTTAGGTCCACTCTTCATTATTAGTAACCAAGAAAAAAGACTGAGTGAGTGTGTAATAAGTTGTAAACATTTGTATTAAATAATAAATGAGTCACTTATAAGATTAGATTAAGAGTGGAAAAGGAATGTTTGTAATTATTCTCCGAAGCACTGATTTGTCTTTCATACTAGATTTAGTAGAAATAGACATGGCAAAGGATCTGTAGAAAGTGAAACATTAAGATGTCTAGGAACTGGGAAAAAGGCGCTAACAAGGTTTCTGAGAAGGGAGAGCAGTAATAAAATCTTTTAGGCAGGATCTGTGAAGGGGAAAACATTAAATAACAGGAGCTCATCTGAAGAACACGACAGCTGCATGTGACTTAGTGTGGGTAACAAAAGAGTCAGTGCCAGGGTAGGGGAAGTGCAAAGTGGAAACCATCAACAGTCTAAACTCCTTTAGTGCTGCTTCTGCAGTTTCCAAGAATACTCTATCAATATAATTGGAACATATGGGTCCACAAAATATACACAGTAATTCTTTTTTGGTCTTCTAAAGGCACTGTACTGCACTTATATAAGCCCTGCCATTCAGTAAACAGCAAGCACTTTCACAGACACAATGGGGCAGATTTATCAAGCAGTCTGAATGTCAGAATATTTCCAGATGCCCATGGCAACCAATCACAGCTCAGCTTTCATTTGACCAGTGCTCATGAATATTTTAAAGGGGAGCTGTGATTGGTTGCCATGGGCAATTGGAAATATTCTGACATTCAGACTGCTTGATAAATCTGCCCCAGTGCATCAACAACTGAACCATCACTTAGTAAGTATAATACATCATTGCTAAGCCACCAATTGGCCAACTGCTACTTACATCACAGTAGAGACGTGGGAGGCCACTGGAGCTGCATCTCTGGATTGAAACTTGTTGTAATAATTTTGGTCCTTAAAGATTTTGGCATAACAATTGCACATTTAAACAACTGTAATATAACTTGAAACAATATTTTAAAACAAATGACTTACTTTGTTGCCCCGTCCCCTAAATAAAATTGGACATAGAGCACATAGCTAATATGAAACAAATCTGTATTGTATACCTGTATTGTATACCTAAATTAGGTTGTTAAAGCCCTCATGATTATATAAGGATTTCACATGCTTGTATATACACTAAAAATACCTGGCTACTTCGTCCACAAACAGCTCTAAATCCATCTCTGTGTTGTGTGAGATTTGGCAGCTCAGTTCATTCACTACTGTAGCCCTTTTAAAGATTGAACCACCCTCACACCAAGCTGATCAGCATTGGTATAATTGCAGTATTCTTTTCCAAGTGAAATACCGCTTTCAGTGTTATGTTCCAAAAACCACAAAAGACATCCATATAATGAAGAACTCCCAGAACATGTGTATGGTGGGTACAAAGGGTTTGCAATGTCCAGATGCTCATAGAACAAATCTCAGAATAAAGAAGGAAATTGCCAGATGTTGATACTTCTAAATTTAGTTCTGTTATCTATATTTTGGAAGAATACAGCAATTAAAGATGTAGTTGTGGAGTTCATTCATTGTTCGGATATTGAACTGCCCAGGTCAGCATCACTTTTCTACTTACTGAGGTCACATTCTTTGTATGTTTTTAAAGGGGAATAGTACTCAAATGTATGTAAATGAGCATAGAAATGAAGACAGTAGTGTAATCTTCCCTAGCAAAGTTGACCACCCAGCCAACCATTTTTAAGGGTTTTGCTGTGAAAAATTAAAATGACCATATAGAAATGAGTACAAGCTGCCTATAGAGTACATCTGACAAGTGATAGTTACAGGCAATACACTTATATGTGTGATAGTTCAGCTCAGCTTTTAAACAAATTAGTAAAACTTACATAAAAAAAAAATGTTGGATATCTTGTTTAAGGACATTGCGAGAACTAGATTTTTTTTTTCTCAAAACCTGGATGTCTGCTAGTCATCTATTCATCTGTCCTGCTTTTTAGTGTCAGATCCAAAGAGTTCAAGTCTATCTGCAGCCTTCAGGTACTGGGCCAGATTAATCAATAGTGATGCATTGGCACTGGAACGCCTCTTTATGTGCAGAATTTTGAGGAGTGGCAGACACAGACATGTGCAAGCAGTTTGCACGTTCTTTCTAGTGCAAAGTATGACAGAAATCTAGCACAGCCAGTTTAAATGTTTTGGCCCACTGTGTTGAAAACAGTCAGGATGTGATGTTTAAAATATATCTTAGAATTATCAGCAACCAGTATGTTTCTTCAAGCTGAGATCTGATATTGTTTATGCTATGAGCTGTTGTTCATTTCAAAATGTTCAAAGAGAACCTGCCACCACGTTTTACCCCATGTCAGCAAGTCCCCTTCTACAATCACACATTGCAGAGTTTGCCAAATCAGAAAGGAGAAGATGACCATTACCTTATTTCCCTAATTACCTTTCTGCAGGTGGAGGTGGAGAGGGGTATTATAAAATATGAAAGCCATAGACAGAAAGAGAGTTAGGGATGGATTGGAGGGGTGATAGGAATTCAGCTAAGGGGCCACAATGGAGAATGTTGCAGTATTTTAAAAATTTTATAGACGGCAGCACACAGCCTGGGGACACACTGCTTGGGCCCCGGGCAAGTCTCGCCGCGCGTGACCGGCAAACCCAGCCTGGCACAGTCACCTCAATGGCCCGACACAGGAGCGCTATGGTGCACCCCACCCTCCATGCTGCAAATACACTCTCCATTTCCACCAAATGCTACATTTCTGGCTACCCCAACCCCAGGGAGGATTGCCTCTCCGTAACCATCAATATTCAGTCTTGAAGGCTCTCCTTATCATCATGCTTTTACCTCCCAAGTGGAGAAGCTGCAACAGGCCTCCCTATTCCCTCAAATACTGGAAGGTTTAGCAGAACTATGTGACCTCAAAATGCACCTTAGAGCCATTCCAACTAAAGAGGACATGGAGTGCTACATGTCACCTCCTGAACAATCCTATAGCACGGAGGTGGCGGTCTTGAGAGAAGTACAACAACTGCAACAGAGTGGTTGTCACTGAAGCAACCCAGGAGACGCTTAGGAACTAATTAGACACCCATTCAGCTGTTTTATCTACCCACTCTTTCCAAATTCAATACCTAACCGATCTGGACGAGGTCGAAATAATATCCTGGTGAGGGGCCTCACAAAATAAGTTTGTAACAGATCGATTATCAAGGAGCTTCACTGCAATTATTGCCAGACCTCTCTCAACTAACCCTTCAGAACCATAAAGCCCTACGACCACTGTTGGACTTTTTACTTCAACGGAACCACCCCTATACTTGGGGGTTCCGTTTTCATCTTCAAATACGCCACTCGGGCCTCACACATAATATTCAACATCCATATGACATCCCTGCTGTGGCAGCTGCGCTACTTGGCCCTCGCTGCCGACTCCGGGCAACCAAGGGATCCCCCATGACCTAACGTGCTCCTAGTAGAAGCTGGCGGCATTCCTTATGGTCCCAGGAGAAGGCGGCGTCAACCCAATGCACCTTAGCTAGTTTTTTTTTTCTCTCTCTCTTCTTTGTGCTGGGTTGCATCAATAATGTGTTCATCCTCTTAGTAGTATGCAGAGGCCTTTGGGTCAGGTCAATTAGATGCTTAGGTCACTTTCCACTTAGGGAATCCCACACGACTGGTCTATGTAACCTGCCCCATAGTTACCACTGTGTTTAGTCCATCACCCCTTGATAAGGGGTTTCCTTTTCTTCCTTGTTCTTCCCCTTATACTTTTTTCCTTCTCCATTGTTCACTCTTCTCCTTGTGTGTTTCCCTAGTGTATCTCCCCAGGACCTATATTTACCAAACCCACCCGCGGAACAGAACTTCAGGTGACCTATCACCCATTGAGGCTATCAAGCTTGGGTCCCTGAATGTGCGGGGGCTGAATGTCCCTCAGAAAAGATCCCAAATCCTTTATGGAATACATAGACAGCGTGTCAAGATTCTTTTTCTGCAGGAGGCACACTTTAAAACTGATCATTTCCCTGTGATCAAGGATTGTTACTTCAATACCTCGTTTCATAGCTCGAATCCTAAATCACGCTCCAGGGGCATGTCTATTGCTGTCCACCGTTCTCTTACGCTTGTAGTCCTGGGCGAGATGATGGATGATGCCGGCATATATTCTTTTATGAAGGTACAAATCTTTGACCAGATATTTACATTAGCAAACCTGTCCCTACCCAATCGCTGCCCAGTCTCTGTCTATAGGAAAATTCTGAATGAGTTGTTGGGGTTCTCGGAGGGGAAGCTAGTGCTGGGCCTGGACTTCAATTCCCCATTGGATGCCAAACTTTATTCTTCTTTGTAGAAAAGTCATATCCCTTTGCGCCAGCTGAGCTCCCTCTGGAAGGATTTACACAGCCTTCAATTAGTAGATGTCTGGCAGATCATACATCCTAAAAACAAGGACTACATGGATTACTCCCTTGTACATGACTCACATAGTCATGTAGATTTCTTTCTTACCCAACACAGGCCCTTACATGGGAACTAATAGCCACCATTGGCAACACTGTCCTCACAGACCATGCCCCGATTTATGTGTTGGTCACTATCTTGTCTATCTGGTCGTAGCATCTTAATGATCATCTGTTAAAAGATGCTCTCTTTACTCAGGAAATCAAGCATACTATGGAATACTTCCTACTCCTTCTCCCAGAGGTCCTGCTGATGAAGTGGGAGGCTCTCAAATGTGAACTATGCAGTCAATTCACTGATCAAGGGGTCAAACTGAAGATGGAGGACTCACCTCTTTACTACAACAGCTACACCATCTCGAAAGTAGGCCCAAATAAAACCAGTCCTCTAAGGATTTAGCAGATCTTATAATAATTAGGAACGAGATCCACGCCTTACTAGATCGGAAATCCCTGGCACTGTACATACAATTTAAAGGCAGCCTATACAAACACTATAATAAATGCAGACGCCCACTCGCTAGGTTCCTACACCCATGATCTGGAGTGACACATATTCCTCGTATTAAAACTGCTGAAGGCGAGATTTCACATAATCCCACGACATCAGTGCAGAATTTGGAGCGTATTATACCCAACTTTACAATATTAGAAGCCAGCTTGCAGACTTAGACCCAAATGTTGAACAAAATTGACACAACTCCACTTCCTACTGAAGAGGAGGTGACCGCGGCGCTGGAACTAGACTTCAGTATAGACAAAATAAAAGACGCCATTAAGAATACTCTTGCAGGGAAAAACCACGGCTCAGAAGGCTCCTTGACAAATGGACCAGACACTTGAAGATTTCCTTATCCCCCAGAGACTGGGATAAAGCATTTTTATTAAACATAAACTCTCAGTGCCCTTCTCCGCACAAGAGAGAAACTTTAAAATTCTCTCTAGATGGTATCTCTGCTGCATTTGATTCATTCCTCTATCTACGACAAGTGCTGGAGATGCAGGGCAGATGGAGGTGACATGCTGCACATTTGGTGGTCGTTCCTAAAAATCTCCCCTTTTTGAGACCAGGTATTTGAGTTAACATCCAATATTATAGGTTCAGTGACTCCTAAAACCCCGGAGGTGGCCCTGCTTTCTATTCTCCCTGGTTCTATCCAGAAACAAAAGAATAGCCTCCTGAGATTCTCCCTAATTTCGGCACGCATAGTCTTTCCCTGCAGATGGCGCTCTGCTAAACCCCCCTACGTCTCTGATTGGGCCCAAGAACTGCTGCATATCCATGGAATGGAGAAATTAATGGCTGATATGATGGGTACCTCGGAAGAATCCATAAAGTTATGATGGCATTTTGTGAGTCTCAGAGCTTCAAATACATCTTGAGCTAAGATCCCTAGACCGTAACTGCCACTCAGCCCTCCCCCATCCTAATAACTGGCCCTTTCCTTCCTACTCCCTCTGTTTCCTGATGTCTTTTCCCTACCGTTCCCCCCTCCTCTTAGTGTCTGTCTAAAAATGCTTGTCTATGCAACAGTTTCTCCAATCCTTCTCCTGAATCCATAGCTGCAAACTGCCTGGTAGTTGCTACTTTAGCCGCTGCTAGAGTGGAACGGTCTTCAACATGTACCCTTACACCAGTGCTATCCCAATCATATTTTGTATCTTTGAGATAGGCCCCTTTTGTGAGGAAGCTCATTGTTTTGCACTTCTACTCTGGTGTTTTTACAAGATCCTCTCGAACTTTGTACTTGCTGTTTTGTACTGACAGGTTGGATTTCTTATTGCTTTTTGGAGCATTCCGCTTCTCTTAATGGGCACATGAGGTTGTATTGTATTGATTATACATTCTTTGTAATCTTCTTTGTTATTTTGATTATTATTTGTATACTTGTTATGCATTTGCTAAAAAGTTAATAAAATGATTGCACTAAATTAAAATAATTAAAACATTGTCAGTGAAAGGAATGGAGTCTAGAGTCTAAAGCCTTTTTACAGAGAAACAACTGAGTTTCTTTTAAATGCTTTTCCACTAAATCATGAAGACAAATATATGGTTTAAAGGCAGACTGCTGTGCCAAAGCTTAATGAGTAAAGGAGACCCTTTAAGTACAATATTGGCAGGGTTACGCAAGTGATATGAACAATAGTTAATGAGCCATTGCAGACATTAGAAATTATTTAAAATGGTTTGTAACTGTCGAAAAAAATTTATGAATCTTAATCTTGCATTTTTTATTAAACTTCAAATATTTATTTTGGATGTATGCTGAAAATATGATGGTGTTGAACTTTAAAAAAAAAAATTTTAGTTCAACTATGTAAATTAGGACATCATGAAAGCACACTCCATTATTATGCATTTTAAAAAGTCACTGTAGAATTGTTGAATATAAGATTATAAAAGCAACATACTTCATTCTACAGAGTTGTTTTTTCTTTGTAACGCCAAGAAAAACATATTTAATACAATACATGAATCATGAAAGATTACATTTTGCTAGAAAATACACTTTATACAGTTTTTTTCCTCCAAAGCAGGAATACAAGCGTGTTTCTCCCCCTTATCAAAACTTAAGACATTTGAAGCCAGAAGAGTGAGGGCTTCACAAGAATTTCCCCATTGCTCTTATTTATTTATAGATAAGAAATTATGTTATGAATACATTTTCCCATTTCCCCATTGCTCTTATTTATTTATAGATAAGAAATTATGTTATGAATACATTTTACTGTACTACAGTATTTTTTGCACTATAAAGCGCACCAAATTATAAGGCGCACCATCAATAAATGCCTGCTAAAACGTCTAGGTTCATATATAAGGCGCACAGGATTATAAGGCACATCTGTTTATAAGGATGCATGACCAGCAGGTGGTAGACTTGTGCACAGTCCAAGGCAGCTTTTGTCTGTAAGTAGGTTCATATATAAGGTGCACCGGACTATATATTGATTTCAGAGAAAATTAAAGGATTTTTTGTGCGCCTTATAGTCCGAAAAATACCGTACCCTCTTTAGATCTTTTACAAACATATATGCTGTAGTTACTGTAAACATAAACACACATCTTCGCCCAAGATGAAATAAGTGTATAGAAAAAGATACAGTGCATTATTTCTGTAGCTTGATATCAAGTGACACAACACAAAACCATTGAAATTGTCAATTATTTGTGCCACAGTTTTTTTTAACAAGGTATGTTTTGAGCTAAGTCTTACATGCATCTTTGAATAAATGTGTCTTTACGGTCACATTCAAGCCATCATATTTTTTGTGGTCTATGTTTTGTGTTTGACATCTTCCAATTGTACATTCTCATGAATCGAACTATTCATTTTCATAGACCTAATACACTGACTGAAGTTAATGGGTCAGTGAAAAATATGGATAAATATCTATTAATGTAAATATAAATGCATTATATTAGTGAATGATGTCATTCAGGATAAGGTTGCCATATCTAATTACTGGTTGTATCAGTCACATTACAATTGGAAAGTGGAAGCCTCCAAAGTGCTAAATATTGAGGGGGAAATTGCACACTAGTTTTCAGATCACAAAGTCAACATGGCATGGTGGGGATACCCTGGCCCAATAAATTTACTCCAGCCCGCTCCCAAATTCTGGTGTAGATTTCTTCTTGGTTTATTAAGACCTGCACACAATGCTTCTGCCTTAATTAATTCCCCTCATAGTGTTAATACAAGTCACAATAAGAAAGCCTGTGTGTGTAGTTTGTACATTAACACTCAAAGCAGCACAATGCGTTTTCCCATCATTAATGGCGCTGGCCATTTCCCAGAAAACTATATAAATCTGCATCTCCATGCACACCCTGACGGATTTGTGCCTTGTACCTTAGAGAAAGCTTTGTCTCATGCCCTGTGCTGATATTGTGATTTCCCATGGCCCCGGTTCCGTTCCTGACTACGCTCCTCTGCTGCCTGACTTGACCTCTTGATACATCCCTGAATCTGATCCCGTGCTGCCTTTTTCCAGACCTCCTGTCTGTCCCCGACTACGACTCTGCCTAATGTATTTGTATCTCGCCTTGGCTGCCAACCACGGACAAAGAGACACTTGTGGAACAACCTGGTGGTACCATGCCGCAGCAAGTCCAACCCGCTTTGCGGCGGGCTCTGGTGCAAATCAGGTGCAACTTAGATTCTGGTCCCATATGTCTGCTTACGTCATCATCGCCGGAGGTCCAATGAGTCCACTAACCCGGAAGCCTGGCACTAGAGCTATATAAAGGCTTTTCATCTGCACAACAAATTGTACTTATTAGTGTCAGTGTCAGTATTAAATGTTCCATGTTTCATACCAGGAAGTAAAATTGAAGAGTTTAATTGATAAAACAATGCAGTTGTGCCAATTTTTTACATGCATGTATTTATAGCTTTCGCTAAACAGTTTAGATGATATTGAAACTTTATTTTTTGAGTCAAATGAATGAAGTATATGTTATAATATAAAAAACAATGAATTCTAATAGAACAATTCTCATTTTTCCATTGCAGGATGCATATGATCTTTTAAAAACTCTGAGCAAAGCAATAGCTAAGAAGTTAAAGGAAATCTACCATTTGTTTTTAGTCATTGTGAACCAAACATACTTTGAAAATGCTGCAGCTACACTGATGCAGAAACATATCTTGTTTAATCCCTGAACTGAGAGGTTTTGCTAAAAAAAGAAAAGAAGGCTGCCTCATCCCGCCCCCCTAACCCTTCTCAAGCCCTTCCCACTTGGGAAAGCTGGGTGCAGGCTGGTTGCCTTATATAAACACATTACTTCCACATACATGGAGCTGCCTGCACTGTCCAGGCAAGACTAAGCAACCTGAGCTGGATGACTCATACACAGGATGTGGAGGAGCAGCAATTGATTACTTCTACCTGTCAAGGACAACACAGTGATTACAGTGTTCCAGGATTATGCTGGGTGGGACAAGGCTGAACTCACCATTCTGTTCAGAGATGAAACAACATATATTTCTGCATCAGTGTATCTACAGCATTCTCAAGGTATGTTTGCTTCATAATGCATAAAAGCAAATTGTAAATTTCCTTTAATGATTATGTTTGTTTACTTATTTTTATTTCTGCTCTATTGAAAGAGGGCTGATTGGAACTTTTCTTATTTTTTTTACCTTTCTAGGCCCCCTAGGGTACCTAAGCCCTGATCACTGTTCCAACTTGTCAGGATTCGGGATGAGTGGATCCTCTGTACCACCAGTGGAGGTGGTACTATCTGACACCTGGGACCGGAATCTAAGTGGCACCTGCTCTTCACCAGAGCCCGCCTTAAAGTGGGATGGTCTTGCTGCGACAGGGTACCACCAGGTCGTTCCACAGCTGCAACTAGCCTGAGGTGGATGCCAAGGTCGAGGTACCTTAGCAGAAGACAGTCTCATGGTCAGGGTCAGGGCAGGCTGCAGAGATGCAAGGTCAAGTCCAATCTGGGGTCAGCAACGGGAGGTCCAGACAGATGGGAATGGCAATACTGGCACACGGGACACAGGAACGCAGGCACACAGGAACGCAGGAACGCACAGGAATGCAGGAATATTGCAAGGAAGTTTTCACAATGGCTTAGGCTCAAAGTTCTGGCAGGGGACACAGGAAGGGGCTGGAATATATCTGGGAAGGCGACAGGCCAGCGCCAATAATCGTCAGGAGCCGCAGAGACCGCCACTGGAGCCAGGAGAGGTGAGTTTCCCAGAGTAGAGGGTCCAGGGGCTCATGGAGGGACACAGGAGCACCCGTGACACAATTTACTACAATACTATGTATTGCATTTTATTGTAATTTTAATGGATCTGCAATAGATCCTGCCTCCATCTGGCTCTATTACAGTTGTTGCAATGACATCCATGAGATACTAGTTTGGAACTTACTATGAGAAGTGCCAACGGGCCTTCAAAAAAAATGTGTCACCAATTTATTTATAAAACCAGATTACAAAAAGTATCACTTTTTTGTAATTTGTTTTTATTTTCTGAGTGTAGATTTTTCATCTAGCTCCATCACTGTAGATAATCTATTTAGTGAACAGAATGACATCAGTAATAATATATAAATAGATAAATAGTGTATAATTAGATTTCTTAATCAAAATTTCAATCAATATGCCATTCACCTTTTGTGTAAGTGTACTATATGTTAAGGAATGTGCACTTGAGCTAAATTGTTACCTAAAGTGAAAAAAGACTCCTGGCCAGAGGGAAAAAGGGCATAAGCCAAGTTTCATTTGTCTGTATGAAAGACTTTTTTGTAAGAGTAGTGCTATGAGCAATTACTCCAGCACAGGATGGGTCATAAGTCTTTCTTTGTTCAGGTTTATGTGTGAAACTCTCCAAGTAAAATGTAAAATAGGGGAAAAAAGGAAAGAAGCGGCTATGTAAGTAGATATATATCAATCTTACAAAGTTATGTGTCTTCATTAGTACTAGAAGGTGGCAGGGATGGGAGGGCAAGTGGAGCATGGCAAATGACCTAGAGGACTCCTATGTAATTGGTTTCTTTGAAATTTGATAAGTTTAAGACATAGATGGAATGTTTAAGTACTCCATGAGTAAGCAATGAGCTCTATGATTTGGTGAATTAAACAATACAATGTACTAATCAGATTCTTTATACAGATCCATTAAGAACATTTCTCTTTTATGATGAGTGGGGTATAACTATATGTTGGCAGTCCCCTACTTAAGGACACCCAACTTACAGATGACCCCTAGTTACAGACGGACCCCTCTGTCCACTGTGACCTCTGGTGAAGCTCTCTGAATACTTTACTATAGTCCCAGACTGCAATAATCAGCTGTAAAGTTTCTGCAATGAAGCTTTATTGATAATGCTTGATCCCATTACAGCAAAAAATTTGGAAACTCTGATTGTCACTGGGGCAATTTTTTTTTTGTCTGGATCTACAATTATAAGATAGGCAGTTTCGACTTACAAATTCAACTTAAGAACAAACCTATGGACCCTATCTTGTATGTAACCCGAGGACTGCCTGTATACGATTAATATATTCTATGTTAAACTTTTATGTTCCATTTTCATGTAATGCTAATAAAATAAAACTTTAATCAGAGAAATTACTTGAAGCTGATTGTCCCAGTGCAAACTCTGCATTTGCACCTGGCCTCTTAACCAGTAAATTTAAAAATGCCAGTATTCAGGGTTCGACAGGCCCACCGCTTATTAGCTCCACCCCCACAACCAATGACTCTGCTCCGCCGCAGCTGACTCTGCCCCCGCAGACCGTGTCCAGAGAGGGCACAACGCGTTTCACACCACAGCCAGGGGTGCTTCATCAGATCTAGTGATTGTCCAAGGAATTTCATATATTATGCCATGTCCTTATGAAGCACCCCTTGCATTGGTGTGAATTGCATTGTCAAGTTTTAATGCAAAAATGGACAAAATACTTTACACTTGTAGAGTACCTGCACCTTCCCAAACATCTTCTTTTTAGGGAATACTCTTCTAAATCTACCACTTTTGGTTTAAATGCCCTGGGCACACAATTCAGCCCTACAACAGAGTTGTTCCTGTATCCCAGCACGACTCTATAAGGTAGTGCCTACCCAAACTAATTGATACCCCTGTCATGTAAAAGGTAATCCTGCGCTAGGCAGAGCTATTTCCTTTAAATTTTTTGGGTTTTTTGAGCACCACTTGTCACCGTAAAGGCACAGAGTTTAATAACAGGATGGTGCTATTACCTCTCTGCATCATCACTGTTCCCCTTTAGCTATGATACCAACAGGTGTGGAATGATGATGTCATCATCTGCTGGCATCACAGCACGGGTGAAGATTTTTTTTGAAAATTCATTTGAAACAAGGAAAAGAGGATGAGTGGGTGGGCCACAATATGGAGAGGGGGCCCTCAATATAGAGGGATATGACAAGGGGCCTACACAATGGAGGGATATGAGAGGGGACTCACTTTATGGGGGGATTTGAGAGGTCAAAATAAGAAGGGGCACAATATTAGGCAGAGATGAGAGGTCACAATATGAAGGGGAGATGAGGTTCTGCAATATGAGGGGGAGATGAGAGGCCACAATTTAATGGGGAGATAAGAGGGTCCACAATATCAGAGGGAGATGAGAGGTCACAATATGATGGAGAGGTGAGGGGCCTCAATATGAGGGGGAGGTGAGGGCCCACAACAGGAGCTGTTAGAGGGACTGATTACTTACAATAGGTCCTACCTAATGCTGTACCTTACATCCATGCTCATCCATGTGCCTGAATGACATTTTAGGCACATCTGGGGAATTGCATTTTGTACACATGGTCTTAAGCTGTGTTCACATTATATGTTAGCATTGCATTTTAAAATACATTTCAAACCAAATCGCAAAATACATCTGTGTTTTACCATTATTAATACAGATGTGTTTTGAGATGTATTTTACCTGATGCTTTTTCTGTGCCTTTAGAAAAGCAATGAAAATGTATTCTATAAATGTGACCTTAGAATATACAGATAATATTTCCATGTAGCAGTAGGTGGGCCCCCCAGAATCAATTTCAGTGGTGGGCACCAGGCCTCCCAGTTTGACCCTGACAGTATTCTTATAGGGAAGAGACCCCCTCATAGCCTCAGCATTTCTATAAGTTGCACCCTACTGTCCAAAAATTCTTTACATCTTGTTCTCTTTATAACCTAACCAAAAAGGTTTTTAGCCGTATCAGTGATGCACCACACATGTAGGTCTGAGATAAGGAGTATTTCGTTATGCACTCTCTTGCATATCTGCAAGTAGCTCAAATTCCAACTACTTAACCCTGTAAATCCCTATTTCACAGACAATGAGGAGCATGGATACTAAATGTGATAACAAGTGGAGGGTTTGTTTTTGTTACATCATGTACCAATGTGATGTGCATGTGAGGTACCTGTTAATTAAATCCATAGACTAACAAGAGTAAAGATTCATGTACTCATTATGTCTCATTTTAAATGCAGATTTGAAACAAAAAATAATAATGGATTCAAAAACTGGAGAAGTAGAATTCTTCCTATGCACTCCCTTTCCTCCATTAGCTTCACACTAAGGAATTGAAATCACAATCTCAAACACGGATACAGACTTGGAAAAACGAATTTCTCTTTAATCCCGTATGCCAGGTGACGTATTAGTACGTCACACGTTGACTGCGGGGGTATGGAGAGGGCTCACAGGATGAGCCCTCTCCATACAAGGTGGATGCTGCATGTTGCAACAAATCCTCATCTACTGGAGGATTTATTTTTTGTAAATGTATGAAAACATTATAAAACCTCTATAAATGTAGCATCCCCGTGATCTCAATGACCCAAAGAATACAGGAGACATGTCATTTCAGGTGCACAGTGAAAGCTGTAAAAACCAAACCCAAAAAATATTTGCACAAATGCATTTTTTCACCAATTTCATGGCATTTCGGATTTTTTTCCTGCTTCCCAGTACAGGACATGGAAAATTAAATACAGTCACTATGGTATTTACCTGGCTAAAGATAATTTCCCATACAGTACGTAATGTTATTCATTAGAAACAATATAGTTGTCTATATTGTTGTTGATACGCCCACCTCCACACTTTGGCTTGCACATACATTATTGAGGTGCCTGATCTCCTGGATTCAGCATTCATTACCTCATTATCCTCCATTAATTGTATGCAACATATCAGAAGCATCAGCTGTTAACTTTGTATTATAATCCCATTCCGCCTATGGTCACTAAACATAAATCACACAGCTAAAAGGTCAGAGACTCCCACAGGATCAGCTCTGTTGTTGAGAACATTTTGACCTGAATGGTTACACGCTGTTCTCTCACACCTACTCCAGTTATGGGCAGGACTCTATCAATACGTGGAAGACACCAAAGTAAGAAAAAACATTTGTCATTAGAGTCATCCTCCAAACTATCGTGCTACAAAACTAAATGTTTCCAGTGTAAACATTTTTTTGGAGACTAACAGTTATGTACTATATCATACCATTTCTTATTGAACGCTTTAGACCTTCTGCTATGGGCCATAGTATTTCATTTAGATAAATGGGTGTGGGAATTGGGAGTATTATTGTCCTGATGATTCTTATGTATTATTCTTAAACCAAAGCTTCTCATTGTAGCTGATTTCATAAGTTCCTATCCAGCATAACTGAGTTTTTTTGAGTTTATATCTAGTTTCTTGTTAAAGCCCAATGGCAAACCACATTCTATTCTATTTTGGACATTTTCTTACTCTTCTTTTCTGATAGATGAAACCCAGAAGGAATTGGGTCTACTGAAAAGAGAGGGTAAAGACTGCAACTCATAAACCGTTAGGACAAGACATATAGGACAAGTGATACAAGAGAAAGTGAAGTTGCTGTCCATCAAACTGCAGTTTTTTTTAAACATTTTTTTGTGTCTGAGACTTTATTTTCAGTCTTTGTAATTGTCGATAAATTTAACAATATATGTTTGATGATACATTTGAAAGACAACTTTAAAGCCTTGTCCAAATTATACATAAACCTGTATAATAAAATCTTTGACATGCCATGGTTAAATAGGTCATAGAAGAAGCCTATGATTGGCTACAGTGGTGATCAGCACATCATATGACTTGTCCAATGGCAGTTTCAAGAGCCAGTGCCCAGTCACCAGCACTGGGATGGAGGGGACAGGTAAATGTATCTTTATTTTCCTACAAAGGTACATTAAAGCAGTCTGTGAATGAAATCTGGTTCAATACATTGTCATAAAAAAAAACTATAGTATTACACCAAGATGACTGAAATGAATTCACTATAGACTTTGGTTGGTAAAAAGTACTAAATCAGGGAACCTGTCACCAGGAACCTCATTTTCACTAAATACAGGTTACAGAAGCCCATGATGCAAATGCTTAGAGAAAGCAGAAAGGCATATTTGCAATGCAGGTGTGAACCTGTCTTTAGTGAAAATAAGGTCCCTGGTGACAGGTTCCCTATAATCAGCAGGATATTATGAAAGGAAAAATTTCACTCACCAGCCAGCAAGTGGTAAACAGTAGGACATATTTGCAGAAGAAGTGAATGCTGTATTGCCATTATTTGTAGAGCTTCCAATTGAAAGTATACTTGTCTTGGTTGCTTGGTTTGTCACAAAAAAACTGTTCAATGTGACCACAGACTTGGATTCAGAGCTATGTAAATATGAAATAAAGACAAACTGTTTCCTTTTAATAAAACTCTAATTTATTTAGAGTTAATAAGTCCAAAATAAATTTTACATTGTCCGCAACATTTGCAGCCAATATTTCCTAGATATACAAACAGGGGATGAGTCACTTCTGAAGCAATAATTTATACATGTTGTTACTGTAGACTCATTGCCATGGAATATGTTTTCAACATAATAATACCATTAAATCAGTATCCTACACAAAATCTCTTAAGGTTTTCATGTACATTATCTGCCAGTGTTGTCAATATAGCCAAAAGGTCCTAGATATCACGTACTTACTTACTCACAAGTAGTGATCAGTGGAACAGTTACAAGTTGATGTGAATGGGTTTGGTACCTCCATAAGTAACCCATGTTAACTTGAAGTTAATAAAGTTCTTATTTTTGGTGTAAAGCAATAATAAATGCTGCAAAAGATCTCATCTGTCTGTGTTTACAGCAGAATCGGGTCAATAAGCGAAATTCAATTTCTTTCAGTATCTTTCACATTTATACAGTACACATTACCATTGAAAATAAGACAGTTGCAGCCCAGCTATCTAAGGCTAAGCTATTTCCCTTATCTTCTGAACGAGTGGATAGAACAAACACAATTGATCAGAACACAGCATTTATTAAATGTGATTATAAATTCAGCATGTTGAACCTTTCGACAGGTCATCTATAAGGGAAAACAAGGGTGGACCTTGATGCAATTTTCCCATGGCAAAATATTGGAATTGTGTTTCACATATTTTTGTGTATAAAATTATTATTCATAAAGGGTGTTTCCATTAAAAAATATGTATTCAAAGATTTTAGATAACTGCTCTTACCTGCTGTTAAAGCATAAGGATTTTGTCAGCACCTGTCCAGCAAACGCGCAACCACAACCAGGCTTGGCGCTAGCTGTCAGACCCTGCGGGCTAAGGCCCTGCCTAAAGCAGATAAACCGCCCTGATAAGGGCGAACCCACTATCAGGAACCTAACTGACGGTCCCTGAGTGACCCTACAACATGACAGGGGACCTTACTTCGTCTAGCAGCTGCTGGATGGTGGAGCGGACAGGTAACGGAATTACAGGTATAGACCAGTGTTCACACTGGCGCACAGAACCAACACAAGACTGAACAGGTAACCAGAATGCAGGAATAGACCAGTGATCACACTGGTACACAGAATACAAACACAGGACTGATACAGGGACAAAACAACAGACAGACAGGTCTACAGGCAGATAATCACAGGTCAGATCCAGATACAGGTACAGGCGGGATATACACAGGTCAGGTCAAGATCAATATCAAGCAAGTATACACAGGTCAGACTCAAAATAACCAGCAAGGTAAGATGGGAATGGGCAGGTATATAAAGCCGATCCCGGACACGCCTCCAGCTGCACACTGGGGGAACTGTCCATCAGGGTAGTAACCCTTGCTGGGCAGGACAGAAATGCAAGGAGCAGGGTGTGGCTCAGTTAATCCAAACACAAGAATAAGCCACAGTTCACACACAAATACCCCATGTATTCCGCCAACTGCGGATAGAGCGACATTCAGGCACGGACGTTACAGATTTATCTTGGCATGTACTGGCTTCTACTTTTCTTCCCCCTTAAACCAACTACCTGCAAAGTAAGCAGAATGGGGAGTTGAGTGGGCTCTGCCGGGCATCAGAGTGGGTGAGGGCACCCATTAATGATGCAACAGTGCTTGATAAATTGACTCCAAGGACTTGTCATTGCTACAGAAAATCACTGTAGCTGTTTACAGAACAATGTGAGACAAATCAATGGAGAGAGATAGCTGAAGGGAGTATGTGTTTTTATTTAGGGAACTGAGCACTTTTAAATATGTTCATCTCAAAAACCAATTTAATTTATTTAAGACCAATTTATATAACTGGCCACAATAACTACTGAGGTTTAGTGCACAGCTATAGAAACATATGCCAGTGCTAGATAATATCCCCCAGGGACTTGTCATGGCTGCAGAGAATCACTAACAGTATCGAGTCACAGAACAATGGGAGACAATAGAGTGGTGAGGTTACCTGAAAGGAGCATTATTTTCATTATTATTTTTTTATATATACAGAGAACAGATCACATTTATATATTTTTCAGGAAAACCAATTTCATTTATTAAGATCAATTACATAATTTGCCACAATAACTACTGGGGTAGAAACACAGGTTAAGCATATACAGTTAAATTGTTAACCATAGTCAATGGTCCATAATAAATAATTATTCATTTCTCTTCTTTCATACAGTACGTGGAGCTAAATTATATTATATTAAAATCTGCATTTAATATAGTTATAATGTTAGAATTCTTAATTTGTCATAGAAGTAAGGATATTACAAGAAACTATGAGAAGACAAAGGTCACAACTTCCAGATCCACTAATTGCAAGCAAGGGGGAAAATACATGCATTTCTTAGCCCAACAAGGAAGTCATTAAATATTTTGAACAGCCACAATTAGTATGTTGTAGAAATAATAACATCCTTTAGATCATTATCATACAGTAAATATATCACACACATTCACATATGGAAAGACAGCTTAATACATGACCTATGAAGCAAAACAAAAGGAAAAAGATATATAAAATGTACAACGTCATGTCATTAACAAGGCTCCATGAGACTTACAATTTTTACAAACTTTTTATAACTGTTAGTTTTTGCATTTAATTAAATTCTGATGGTTTTATAGCCACATACACAGTGCTTATGACAACTTAATGCATTGTGTGTTTACACCCCTCTTATATATTTTTTGCTATATGCCTTTGTTTGGTTTTTGTATTTGTTAGCTAGAATACGTATTGTGTTCCATATCATGTTAATGTGTTCAATATGTTACGAAATGGTTCCGAATATTTAAAAAGAAAACAATTATCATTTTAACTTTACCCTGGGTATTAATGCAAATATATATATATTTTTTATTCCAACGTTTATTAATAGAAACATATGTAAAATACGTCCATAATGTGTTTAACAAACACAGCTTAACATCAGTTTTATACGATGAATAAATGTAAACTGGTTAATATCAATTACAATATCTCAAAAATAGCATCTAAAAATCCTTTATATACCTCCCCAGCAGAGAGCGAGAGGGAAAAAAAAGGAAATTCCAAATACCAACAAGACTAGATGTTTTTCCATTTGCTTATCATCTCTATTTTGATATAGTATATTTTTTCATATTGAGCCACTTTCAAGGACAGATTATACCATTTGGCAAGCTCTGTGCAGCGCTGCATAATTTGTGTGTGCTATATAAATAAGTTAAGGACTGACTGTGCCTCTAGTTGTGGAAGGATTCTCTGGGGGCCAATGAGGTCACATTTAAAAGAAGGAGACAAAGAAGCGCTAGCCTCGTGTTATATGTAAAACGAAAAGATCAGTGGCTAGGTTGGAATAAACCTCACCTTTTTGCACTACTAAGAGTGCCTTGGAGTAATCAATGGTGTCGGCAGCCGGCAGCCTCCCGAATGTTAGCAACTCCTGTTCCAGATCCAGGATCACAGATCAACCATGGAAACGACTCAATATAACCATAGAAGGGAATCCAGTGCTCAAATAGAGACAGATCCTGATAGCCAAGGGCAATATATTCTTCGGGTTTCATTGTGGTTAAAAAGGCAACGCGTTTCGGCTCAGTACATGAGCCTTCATCAGGCACAACATACATGCAGATCAATAATATATATATATAATATGTATATAAATAAAAAATATATAAACATATATATATATATTATATAACATATTTATATAATATATATATATATATATATATATATATATACACTCAGCAATCCAAAAAAGCTGCGTTACGTCACAATCACAGTTCTTTCAAGATAAAATATAGAAAAAAGCCATAGGGTATCAAATGCATATTATTGAGAATAGCTCTCAATTTGTAAAAACCTTTTAAGGTTATTAATTTAACCCCTTCCCGACATACGACATGATGTAATACGTAAGTACTGCATCGCGGGAGGTGCCTGAACAGAGCCAGAAGCTGCTAGTGTCAGCTATATATTATAGCCGACACCTGCCTCTAACACCCGCGATCGGAGATTTCTCTCTCTGACCGGAGCATGTTAGGGACATTTGACAAGAATCGGACCGCCCCCAAACCCCCCCCCCCCGCGCTGTGCTTATCATGGGGGGGGGGGGGGTCCGTGGTTCCGATCGCAGCCCTGGGTCTGCCAGTGCCCTGGACTGAATTTTGCTATAACTAATGTGTTTGATCCTATTCAATTTGATATTCATTTGTATAAAAACATTTGTAAACTGAATTTACACAATTCTTTCAGGATCGAGGAAGAACTAATGATAAGAGGGTGAAATACCGGCCGTTGTTGGCCCTTTGGGATTTTAACCCCCTTTGGATCTAAATGTCATTGATTGCCTTCTGAACTTAGACAATTCCACTCCCCAACAGGACACCTATACAGATATTGGACGTAGAAGTTTTTAAGGAGGGGGTAAAACCACTTTCTTTTCCACCTTGTCTGCTGGTTCACCTCTCGATATCTTTTGCCAGCGTGTAAAAGAAGATGTTAAGGCTTTGGTATATCCAGTAACCCAGAGTAACCTCTCTGCTGGCGAGGATGCGGCTTTGCACTGGCTTTGATCTTGGGAGGATTGCATTATAAAGCCAGCAGACAAGGGCCGGTAATGTGGACCTTATGACTAGGGATTATGATAAGATGGAAGCTCTTAGACAATTGAAGGACCCCGATACTTGCACCTCCCTCGACAGTAACCCAACCTTCAAATACCATGTCAATTCCATATGTTTTTAAGGAGGAGTGTAGAAGTTGGTATCCTGTCTGAGTGTACGGCTACAAAACTGTCATCCTGGATATCCGGTATGGTATTTTTAACCTAAGGTCCACAGATCTATGTCAGGCCCCCCCGGCCCAGGCATTGGCTCGTGGACCGAACCTTTGTCACAATATCTCAACTGGCTTCTCCATCCCCTTTTGTTAGAGGTGCCGTCATATCTAAAAGACACCAACTCTTTTCTCAAAGTCGTTAAAGACATGCATTGGAGGGAGAGCTATGCTTTAGTATCCATCGATGTGGAGAGTTTATATACCCACATTCCGCAGGATCTGGACGTACAATGCATGCATGACATTTTAGTCAATGTGTTATCTCACAATGCCTTAATGTTTGATGACAAATAGTATGTCCAGAGAACCAGTACCGCAATGGGTACCCCTGTTGCGTGTACCTTTGGGAATCTATTTTTCTCTTGTTTCGAGAACTGTTACATCTATTCTCTGGACAACCCTTTTGTCTCAAACATGAAGGCGTTTCATCGTTATGTGGACGATGTTTTCATTGTGTGGGAGGAAACACGCACACAGTTCTTTGACTTTGTGGAATATCTCAACAACATTAACCAAATGAATATGCATTTCACTGCTGTTTTTGGTTATAACTTGATTTCTTGGATGTGAAGGTCACCAAGGTGAGGGGGGAGTTGTGTATATCGACCTTTAGAAAAACTATGATGACCAATTCCCTCCTGCACTTCGAAAGTTTTCACCCTTCGCATACTAAGAGTGGTTTGCTTCACAGCCAATTCCTATTAATCCTAAGGATTAAAAGCAATGACATGCAGTTTACCCGATAAGATGAGGATCTTGAGAAGCGGTTGGTAGCTAGAGGGTACCCTACAAAACTGTTACTGGAAGCGTACGGTAGGGCCATGTCCATATCTCAGGAGGAATTGTTACGACCTAGCAATAGAAGAAATAAAAACCATGGGGACATGAGGGATGAAAAGAGTAGCAAAAAGAAATTTGCGTTCTCCTGTGAAAATGTTATCCAGCAGGCTGTTCGCAAAAATTGGGGAATTCTAAGGCAAGACTTAGAGCATTTACTACTGAACGTCCCTGAATTGCGTTTAGACAGTCTCCAACAGTCAGAAAAGCACTGGTACACAGTAGATTTTCCACGCCACGTTCCACATGGTTAGAAAAAGGTATTCCGAAAGAAAATTATAATTGTAGGTCATGTATTTTTTGCACTTACAATAGTCAATTGAAGTTGATCCAATTTGGAGGCATAACACAAAGAGTTGATTCCTTCATCTCATGTAAGTCCACATATGTTGTTTATATTGTCTTTTGCCCATGTGGATTTTTCTACATTGGGAAGACTATACGTAGACTATAAGTGAGATTTAGAGAACACTATAAATCTATAAACTCAGGGAATGGAAGTACCCGACTCATTGAACACCTCAGAAGTTGTCATTATGGAAATCCTCAGGTGCCCCGGTTTGCAGGCATCGAACAGGTTAAAGCTGATCCTCTCGGGGAAGTTAGGAATCGGATGTTGTTGAGACAAGAAAGAAATGCATCATTAAATTTGATGCTATGACCACTTTGGGGATGAATGATAAGAATGATTATAGTATATTCTTGTGACGGTTCTTTCCCTTTGGGGGATTGGTTATATGCAATTGGTGCGATTAGTATATATAAATAGATGTGCTTACCTTCTATGTTTCCCCTTTGAAATCGCAACTGTAAGTAAATACTCTCATATATATTTGTCCCTTATATGCATTCTACTGTTGTTGTTTTTAGAATTTTACTCTGTCTCCTTGACTACATCCACCAGCTTCTGCGCATTTATTGTGCGCATCGCAGACGAATGCCGTCAACTGCTTGGGAATGTGCTAGTAAACGTGAAACGGCCCGTCGCCAGGCCCCACACCTTCCCTGTATGATGCACATGAAATAAAAGAATCTTGCATTGTTTGGTGAGTGACGCATTTTTTTCTGGATATTGGAGTATTATGTGGACTTGATGCCTTCAGCAGAGCACCGCCATTGGGGCTGATTTAAGAATGGCTCTGTGTTCCGGACTTTATCCCTGTTTGGTTTGACCACCAGTGTCTCAGAAAAAGTGCATGGTGCCGAGTGTTCTTTTCTGACTCTTGTTTTTACATAAAATAAGATAATGTTTTATGTCCCCAGGGAGAATATAGTTTGTCTCCGCAGGCATATAACACATTTACAATATAATTAAAATTAAAAAAAGGTAATGATTAATGCACAATTTTAAGATCAGATGCAAAATGCACATGCTTGATGACTAAATAATTGATGGCACCTTTATGGAGAGTACCACATAGACATGGGATCTGTAAGCCTGCTTATTTTTTGCCCCCCCCCCCCCCACACACACACAAATTATTAGCCTTGTACCAGCTAACATTGATAACATTGATTTGAACAGCTGTCTATCTTCCAGAATTAATGTGGTATTCTCGTCTGGACATTCATATTCATTTTAATTAATCTGCCATATATATAAATTTCTTCAATTAGATGTTATTAAAAATAAATTACCTGTGTGTAGATAATTTCTCATTAATGTAGTGATATGGTCCTTTACTGCATGTCCCACAGCCGTCCTGTGGTAATGATCGCTGAATCCAAGTGGTCCGGCAGGATTCTATAGCGCATGTCTGGCCACCGCTGCCAGAGTGTGAGGTGGTCGTATCCTGAGGAAGCTATCTGGTTTCTAAGGGACAACATGACTACATTTATGAGAAATGATCTTCCCACAGGAACATTTTTGTTAATAACATCCAATTGAAGAAATGTTTTCATATGGCAAATGAATAAAATTAAATGTGAATGCCCAGATGGGAATACCCCTTTAATGTTTCTTACAAAATTGAAATACTGCTCCTTTTCTACAAAAATTCCATATACTGTATGTCGGATCTTCCTGTAGTCAGCAAGAATTGTCACTCCGACAAAGTTCTCATATTCCTTTCTCGTTCACATTTATGAGTTTTGTCAGGCAAGACATTTTATGCTAGAACCAAATGCAACCAATAAAATTGTGGTCACCAAATTCATCCCACATATTCAGGGTGCACCAAAGAATAAGTATAGCCACAAAAAAAAACACAAATAGATCAAAATTTTCTGGCATCAATTCTGCCTAATGCATAATCCTTTGGGATCCCTCATATCTTCCCTTTAGGGTTTCTGGACTGTCTCTCTCTACAAATCTCGCAGATATATGATCATAACTTTCCCTGCGCTCCCGACTAGGGATGCACAAGATTTGCAGAGGCTCTCTGAATGCTCTGTAGGCTGTGCCAGTCAGACCAAGGCAGTGAATAAATTACATTCTGATGGTAGATGTACTTTCAGGGGTTAAACATAGACAATTACCAATGTTAACAGTATGAAAAAACAGATTTTGATACCGATAAAACCTAAAAAGAAATTGAGTAAATCTGTATATGCTTTGTATTATAACCTTTAACTGTGCCTGCTGGTTTTTAAAGCCCAGATATATGCATTAATATTGATACATCATGGAAACTAGAAGACTAGTAATGATTGAGCAGTTATGTTTTCCTAAACTTCAGCTTTTCCAGTTAAATCTCAATATTATTTCAGGGATGTTTGCCCTTCAGTAAGATTCCCTCCTTGTTTCAGGAATCCTTTCCTAACCTAGATAACTGCTGGCAGGAATAATTAGTCTCTCCAGAGAATAGAACATTTCTCAAAGACTGACAAGATGGTAAATACTGAACACACTTAAGGGTTTTGTTACCTAAAAGGTTTCTTTCTGCTTTGATGTCAAATCTGTCATCAACATGTGAAATTGTTATTTTGATAATTCTTCTGTCGATACATGATGATTTGTACTATATTTGTAAAATTATCTTCAGTTCAGGAAAGGGGACTATACCTGGTATGGAGTAAAGTTATATTAACAATTTAATGATTCCTGCAATGCTCTCTATTTCTATTCACTTCTAAATGGCTTATGCTATGAATACATTGTGGGAGTGAGATGTCATTTGCAATTTCCTAAGATATTTTTAGCATTGCAGTGGAAAATCTCCAAAGCTGAAAGTAATGTGGTTAACTTTTGCTTAAGGAATATGCAGAAACATCATCCACACCCATAAATGTATCCCCTTATACAATTACAGCCTTAAGTAAATCTAAACAGCCTCATCTTCTGACATGCCCTCCATGTATTAAATTGACTCATCCTGATTAGAGATGAGCGAACATGCTCGTCCGAGCTTGATGCTCGGTCGAGCATTAG